>SKCR01028939.1:0-51180 GCA_019454045.1 Zanthoxylum bungeanum | reverse complement strand
TCTCCATATACACAATCAACAAGGTATTAATCAAATCATTGTTCCCACAATATTCATAAGTGTATTTGAAAAGAGAGTAATATTATTGTCCTAAAGTTATATCAGAATTCACACCTTTTTTTGGCAATGAATTTTTTTTATAACATCTTCGATTCTTGTAGCGAGCTTTAGGCCAGTGACTCCCAAACCAGTTGACTTTAGGGCGCTATGAGTTAAAACACCCCAACAGACTTAATTACGCGGATCTCAGATGTTAAAAATTTTACCATTTGACGCGAACAATCACTGCTTGCTGAGATAAGACGTCCGGTTACTAAATAAAAACTTTATTATTATTAACTCAGACTTTACCGTTTGATGCGAACAGTCACTGCTTACTGAGGCCAGACGTCCGGTTACTAAGTAAAAGCATGGTTAATTATTTATATACATAATTTTTTTTGATTTTTTTATTCCATCGCTTTCAGATGCTTCCTCCAATAAACTAAAGCACTGAATATTATAAATTTTCACTTACAATCCATGTACGTTTGTTACCATGCATGTTGATAATACCTGTCAAATGAGCATATGGAGAATTCAAGAATTTTAAATAATAAAAAATGAAATAAATAAAAATTAACTTCTTACGAATTAGGCTGAGATACGTCTCAATAGTGGAAATTCCTTAGACAGCTATCTCAAAACACAATTCCACCTGATTAGTCAAGTTAAAAACATAAAAATCAAATATTATTTTTTTTTGGTTTACAGCTTGAGAGATATCTAGACGGGTGCAATTTGTGAGATATATCAGACTTCCAATGATTCTCCAATACTCTAATTGCGATATGCTCGAACCAGTATTCTTTGATAAATGAAAAGTTAGGCCCACAAAATTTCTAGCCATATTTAGATATCATTTGTTATATTTCTTAAGTATTTTCTCAACATAATGAGCCTGAGATAATATGTAACCCTCTAATGTTATGGAAATCTTAATTCTTATGATCACATCAGCTACCCCTATATCTTTCATGTCAAATTTGCTGATCAATACTTTCTTGATAGACTGAATCATCTCATGATTGCTACAAATAATTAGCATATTGTCAATATAGAGACAAATCTTGACATATCCTTTTTGAGTTAATTTAATGTATATCACACACATTGATTTTAAATCCATTTGATAATATTTCTTTGTCAAATTTCTCATGCCATTATTTAGGTGTTTGTTTTAATCCGTATAAAGATTTTGTAATTTTTCACATCTTGTGTTATTATCCAAGAACATTAAAACCTTCTTGTTGTTCCATGTAAATCCTCTTATCCAATTCACCATTAAAACCTAAAATTTATTAAAGAAGATGGAAAACTTAAACCAAGCTAAGATTCTTTTGTCCTTAAGAACTTATTAATCCCGCTTCGGTTTCTATGGATGTCTTGTGGCTAACGTTCTCACATGATTACTTGGTTGCTTCTTGTAGAAGAGGCGTTCATTTCTCCAAGAACTTGAACTAAGGAAAAATGGTAGAAACTCTCAACTCTAGACTTATGTTTGTAAGTTTGTAAAAAATATGAAAGAATGAATCAATAAAATTGAAGTCGAAGACCCCTTTTATAGGCATAGATGAATGCCTTTGTGGACATTCTTTGGTTTAGAGTGTAACGCTCCTAAATGTTATATATTTTCCTAATGCCTTTTAATGCCTAGAGTTACATTCTTTAACTTTAGAGGATATGTTCTTCAACTTGTGTTTTTCCCAAAAAGCACTTCTTAAGAGATATGTTTCTCATACATTTGTGTTTTTCCTATAAAATACTTCTTAAGAGATGTTTCTCTTATACTTATATATATATATATATATATATTGTTGTAAATTCTTCAAATATTAGTAGTTTGGATGGAGGAGGGACATGTCTTTTGGGTAGGGACATGTCCTATAGTATTTGAAAGAACATGTTTTAGTCTCCAAATGATGCATGGAAGGGGGATAACCCTTAGGAGCGTTACACCCCAATCCAAAGGGTGCCATCAAAGGCACCCTTCCATGTCTTTATAAGGGAGACATCTTGTTGATTTCAAGGAATCCGATTTTCATCCAAAGATTTGAGTCACATATTGTCTTCTTGAGTCTGAGAGAGTACCACCATATTTCAAGTTCAAGATCTTGTTAAGGAGTGCCCCTTGAACAAGAGGAATCAGGGTTATCCTGGGAGAACATTTGCCACAAATCCGTAGAGCATTGAAACGGGGCTGATAAGTTCTTAAGGACAGAGAATCTTCTCGATCCGGATTACTGTTTTTCGTCTTTATAACAAGATTTTTATTATTCTCAAGTTTTTAAGGTTTTCTAGAGTTTATGCATATTCGATCTATTTTTCTGATTTGATCTGCTTATTTGCATGTTATTTACTGTTTAATGACATTATATAATCAATATATATATATATGTATATATATATATATATGTATATGTATATATATATATGTATGTATATGTATATGTATATACACACATATATATGAGAATTTTCCAACAAATAACAAAGTGATCGTGTGATTATTTTTATCATCTAATAATATTACATGATAATATTGTAAAATTTTCGAAAATTGATGTTTTCTAAGGAAGTGGGGGTTACTTTAAAGGAATAGATTTTATGCGTCTGGTCACACTTATATTCTACAATTTTATAGAATAGGTGAGTGTCATAGATTCAACAAATATTTAAATTTAATCTGGACATAAATATTTTCCAACCCATAAGTGTTTTGAGTTCTATCACAATGATGTGACTACAAATAATTCAACAAAAGAGAATAGTAAATATTCATAGTGTGCTTAATCTAACTACAGAAGTTAGAGACATGTTTAATATCAATAAACTAAAAATTTCTCAATATTAGGATATAAGCGTGCTATAAATATTTTATTGCATGTTAGAAAAAAAGACATAAACAATAATATAACATAAGATGATTAATATGACTTTGATAGTGTTATCATCATTCTTAAAGAATTAATACCCCCATTATAATTGCTGCTAGGTTTTTTTTGCAGTATCCCTCCAAGAATTCAACCAAGCCTTAACTAGAAATTCAAGACAGTAAATCTGAAATTTCTCTCAAGAGCATGTAAGGATTTTTATTTTCTTTTCCAAAAAGAAAGATAAGAACATTTTTTCTAGATAAAAAATAAAAGTTTAGAGCTCAACGGATATTTATATATCTTAAGCAACCTTTGGTACACCCTTGGTAAATGATACTTCTACTCAATTCGAATTATAACTGTTATGTTAATTGAAATTTAAAATTCTTTAAGCAACCTTTGGAGAAGGACGTTTTTGTTTGATTCAAATTGTTATATTGACATAAGAGTTAACTGACAATAAAAAAATAATTTCGAAATTAATTAAAATAATTAATTTTGAAAATTCATGAACTAAAATAATAATTTACTTTGCCAATTAGTTTTTGCCCCAAGTAAGGGTGTTCATAGAGTATGGTCAACCCGCGATCACATCCGACCTGACATGATTGCAAAATTTCAAACCAACCTGAAATTTTCGGGTTGGGCAACTGGTTTGATACTAAAACCCAACCTGACCCTATAATATTTTTATTATTTTTCTAATATTTTTATTATTTTTCTAAAAAATTTCTTTTTTTTTAATGTTTTTACTATATTTCATTTGTTTATTATTTTTTTGTATTAAAACTTTATATATGATAATTTTTGGGACATAAAATAACTAATATTTATATTTTAAAATAATTAATTCATTAAAAATTTTTTTTTTTAATGACCCGACCCCGATCGGGTTCCACCTTCGCGTGACCCGACCCGCGACCCAACTTTTCCGTGACCTGACCCGACCCGACCCATGAACACCCCCCAGCCCCAACTGTCCAAATGCTAATCTTTAACTATAAATTATTATTTTAATTCATAGCCAAATTTTTGTTGTTCCCTCCAAAATTCTCATCGGTTTTAATCAAGTTGATACAATAAGTGTTTTTAAATCCTTATTTTCTTGAGTGGACTTTAGATGTGAGATTCTTTTCTCCTCTCTTCTTTTCTCTTGTGATGCCTTAATTGCTAACTATCTCTAACATTGAGTATCCCATTAATTATATCTACAAATTTATATGGTAATAAAAAATAAAATAATTATATCAATAGTTAATCAAGCTTAAAAATTGAGGTACTTAAAAATTAATAACCATTCGTACGCAAATAGAAGAGTAATGTGCACTAATGGTAGGGGTGTTTATATGGTCAGATCAATTCGAGAACCCGATCCGCGCGTGTTTTTAAAAAAAAAACAATGATTTTCGGGTTAATTCACCCGACCCGAAATTTACGGGGTTGGGTAAAAAGTTTGATATTAAAATCCGACTGATCTGAAATTATAATATTTTTATTATTTTTTTAAAAATTTTTACTATTATTTCATTTATTTATTACTTCTGTTATCTTAAAACATATATATATGATACTTTTCAGGACATAAAATAATTAATATTTATATTTCAAAATAATTAATTTATTAAAAAATTATTTTTTTAACCGATCCGATCGAATTTCACCTCTCAAATTTCGGGTTCGAATTTCATGACCCACGTGACCCAATCCGATCGAGTCTCATATTTTTCAAAAAAATCCAAACCCAATCCATAAACATTGAACATCCCTAATTTATTGTATAAAAAATTAAAAAAATTATGTAGAATAATAATAATTATTATGAAATTGAAAGCAATATGTGGTGGGTCCACATGGACACTTGTAAAGACAACTTGACTTAGTGCTCAGTGAGTCAGTGACATCAAACGAGGCAAACACAATTATCTTGCAGGTTGAAAGCGAGTCATGACTTAGAGGTATGCTGGTGGATTTTGTTACGGATTTATACATATTAAATCTATCCATGTTTATAGAATAAAAAATCAAATTCACTCATATTATATGTCATTATCAAATTTATCCATTTAAAAAAAAAAAAATTATCAAATTCGTATAAAACCTAATGAATTTTTATCGGGTTCTTAAATTTCAAACATTTATGAATAAAAAAAAAATACATTTGATTGCACTTAAAGTTTTAAATATAATAGAAGTTATAAAATTCATATAAATAGGCTTAAAAAACTACATGTGAGAAATTAAAGTTTACAAAACACTCAATGTATAAGCCCGTATCAATTACGTATATGGTAAGTATTTGAGAGAGAAAATGTTAACTACACTGATTCTTATCAGACTCTTTTAATTCCTTGAAAAACCAGTTTCTAATAAAAAATTTATTAAACAACGTCTTTCTTCGAGTATGTATGATTATGAGAAGTGCAAATTAATGTACCGATGTCTCCTTGATATGCATATCAACATACATTATATAGATTTAAATTGATAAATTTTAGGACTAATAATGCATACATCCTGGTACTAATATATTTAATTTTTAATAATTTAATTTATTACAACTAAAGAGGCGAAAGTGATAATTCATACCTTCAAAAGTCTTGGCTTAGTATTAGTCCAGTTGTAATTGGCTTTGCTTTGCCTTAATCCAGTAGTTCTTCCTACACAAATGTGTTTTGTTGATTAGAATCTCCCTCTTTCTTAATAGCAATTAGCAATTTAACAATTTTGAGTTTTCTTCTATGGGTTATGCTAACAAGTGCCCTTAGGGCACTTGTTAATAACCCATAAAAGGAAAGTTTTGACATTATTTTTATGGGGAATATAAAAAATTGTCAAATCATTAATGATTTTTTTCTTTTTCCCATAAAAAATTTCCTTAAATGGATTCATAAAGAATACCATTAAGGCACTTGTTAGCATTTCCCTTCTTCTATTGTGTCCTTTTTCACCCTTTTTAGAACCCTTATTTAAGAGTTTCTAATTGGCTTATGTAGCCTTGTGTTTCTTTTATGAGTGAATGTTTCATCTTCTAAGTCGATACTTGTTAATTACCGAGCTTCTCTAAGATGCATGAAGCTCATGTGACACACGACAAGCTGAAATATAAGATTAAGTGTAATTACACATGTTATTATACATGTTAAGCTAAACTTTCATGTTAAGTTAAGTGGATTTTCATTAAATCCCAATAAAATTTTGGATTATGGTGTCTGACCTCATGTACTCTGAAATGCTAATATAGGGGTCGGAGTACTCCATTCTATTCTCCAATTAATTCCTAGATTTCGGATTAGATCCCTCCCAGAGTAGGTTAGCTAAGGAATGAGCCTACTCCGTAATGAGCTAATCTTGGAATGAATGGGATGATCTTGGAATGAATGGCCTTCAGAGTGAATTGATCTTCGAGTGACGTCACTTCGGAGGTCTTGTGATTCCGGAGGTAATCCCGACTCTTCCTGTCTTTTGGTATTGTACGGCTAATCGTACTATAATATAAGTCATTATTCTATTAGCCTCCGTTTATTCATCGTAGTTCCACCAAGAAAACTTGGTATGGAAGATTCATTAATATAACGACACGAGTGCTATAGTGTATGACTGAAATTAGGCAGCTATAATATGATAAATACAAAGCGAATTGGAGTATACCTGATACGAATATCCACTCGGATTCCTACTACTTACAGCGAATTTTGATTTATAATACCAAATCCATCCATCATCCAATAAAAGATATATAAAATCCTATCCAAATCCCTCATGATATGCTATGCCTGTCCCAGCAATTAATTGTATTTCTTTTTATAATTTGATATTTAAAAAAGAGAGACATGAATGATATATTATCATAGAGGCAAATGTATGTATGGGCTATTTATAGGAGACATACATGTGAGGTGGTAATAGCAGAAGTGACGTGTCAAGAGATGGGTATGTTATGGGAGTTTTCCTGACAAAAAGCAAGAAAGGAAAAAAAAAGGGTTCCTGTTTTGTAAAGAATCTGACCACATGCAACTATATAACTTTGTTTGAAGTGGGAAAGAGAATGAACAATGAAAAAGTTAATGAAGACTGATGATGACATTGATATCTTTTTGTGGGACTTACAGTAACTACATTTTCTTTTCTCTTTGTTTGGTTGTCTCTTTGTATGTTTCTTTATTTTTATTTTCTTCTCTCTTTACTTATTGATTTGTATCTGTTTCGAAAGTGGAAGAGCCCAAAATTCAATACATTTTAGTAATCACTGTATTATTATTATTATTATTATTTTTTTTTTTTTGTGCTTTGCTTGCTTCCTTTCTTTGATTAGGCTTTACCTGCTACCTGACCACTTCTGCTTTCCCACAATTGTATTGTTCAAGTACATCTCTCCTTTTCTTTGCCGAGTAATCTTATCTTCGTTAGTTTCATCTTTTTTTATCTCATGTTACCATACCCCATTAGTGGTAAAACTAAGAGTTGTTTTGTACCAACCAACCCTTCAGTATTTTTATCTTCTGATTCTTATCTTTTTACTAAGGAAGCAAGTAAACCACTTCAAGCATAGTATATCAAAGATTCAATGTACGAAACCTATCTCTCTTAGGCTATAGATTTGTTACATGGTTTTTCTTGCTTCTGTTTAATTTACTCTATAATTGTTGATGTTGCTGAAATGGTTTGTAGTGGATTGGTTTTTCTGAAACTTTGCTGTAGTTTCCATTGAGTTGATGCTGCTGCTTGGTTATGTGCTTGGATTGTTTTAAGGAATTTTTATGGCCCTTGTTTTGAAATACTACTACTTGGGAAGAGGCTTCTAATAGATCTCATGTGTTTCGAAAAATGAAATTTTTTTTTAGGTTTTATTTGGTTTGTTAGTTTCTAAGTGAATTGAGGATGTTTGAAAATGAATTAGTTTCTCTAAATTATTTTCTCCCTCCCTTTTAAATTATTCCCACTTTTCAGTTATTCTAGATAAACAGTATTCATGCTGGAAGAGCACTTTCTAGCAAGAAAAAGCAACTAAAGAAAGAGACGGTGAGAGAAAGATGATAGAAAGAAACAAAACAGAACAATGAAACTTTGGATATTTGAAGACTGCATAATAAATGATTCATATTTTGTTATTCTGATGTTCAAAAATTCAATTCAGATGCGATTCTAGCATTTTTGCAGTAGCACTTCAAGATTTATTTCATCTGCAACAAGGGTTTGGTGATATACAAGCTCTGTTAGTTCTGTGTTGAAAGTCTTTTCTCATTCTTTTTTATCTGAAAATAAGATGTGTGTATAATTGGTCTTCCTTATCTTTTTGAAACAATAATTTGTGCATCTCTTGTTTTCCTGCAGAATAAATTCAACTTCGATCTCCACGTTTTTAAATTGTGTGATTCTTAAAGTGATTATTTCTTTCAGTAGTTAACAGATTTTGAGCTCCGGATTGGAAGAATTATACAATCTATGGTATGAGCATCCTCGCCACATATACTAGTCATAGATTTTATGTCATCTTGCTCAATTACACTTGCATCTGTTTCATTTTAGAATTGAGAAGACTAGCATAGATATTGATGAAAATCTATCTACTTATTCCTTCATTGTTTGTGTCCATGCTGTTGTCGTGTTAGCCTTGTTTTTCTCAGTTTTTTTTCTGCTTTCTTAGGACAGTGATAGTTCGTATGAGAACTTTATCAGGATTGATATATATAGTTTGAACTAGTCTTCAAAACGTCACAATTGGTACTTTTCTTATCAATATTATCCGTATCATCAGTATTAGCTTGTAATAGGAGTTGAAGTAGATGATTGAATTATTAAATAAATTATATATTGTTGATACTGGTGTTGCTGTTATTGTTATCAACTTTTAATGGTTAAAAGGCATCAACAATAAAACTACTGCGTCATTGAGTCTTTTTTAGTCCCAAATATTCCAGCTACTGCCCTTTCAACATTCTTTTACTCTTCAACTCTTTTGGGATTCAGGTACAGCCTGTTACTGTATGTAATGATACATTGGATTATATTATAATACTCCCTGTTGTTTTCATTTTCATGGTTTCATTTTATCTATAAGCAAATGTCAAATGCCTGCAACTGTTGATACTTGCATACTTTATCTTAAAAGATGTTTCCTAGTTGTTTCTTTGAGAAAGGAGTTCCGTTTCAAATGAGCTCAGTAAAGGTTAATGGTTTATCATGTGTTTGATTCTAAAGTGTCAGTGACTCAGACCATTTATGTGAATAGAATATTGCTCGTTTCCCATCCAAGAACTATCCTTATGCAATCTGAAAAGCAAAATATCATTGTTTGGTTTGTGTTAGATCAATTAGAATAAGAATATTCCAAGTTCTTTAAAACTCTTGAAATCAATTTGGTCTGCCTCTGTAGTCCATTTGTTATCTCTAATGGTCATAATGTTATGCCTCTAACTTCTCTTATGTTTGCATTAAAATCTGCAAACTCTGTTTCTTCATTACGGTATGATTCTTTTTATTATCCTTACCTAATATGTTTTTATAAGTTGTATAAAATATTATTAATCCCTTGTGTATCTCAGTACAACCCATTCCCTATGACAAACTCAAGTCATCCTTGAAGATTTTGCGTGTTGAACTACTGTAATCTTCCTTGGCAGGAGAGTGGACTTGGGGTTGTTAAAGTGTATTCGTTGTACTTTTGACTCTCATGCTATGAGTTATAAAACAAGTCAGTATTGCATGACATTCGAAGAGGGGTAATTGGTAACTATTCAATTGTCATAGTGGTGGACCGTGTGTCGTTTGTGCAGGGGAGTGAAGGGGTAGATCTTTTTATGTTCAAGGGGTGAGTGTAATCCAACTTTGAAAAGATAATGAAAAGATAACGGACTATATAGTAGGCCGTGTTGTGTTTGAGCTTTTGGTTAGGATAGTATCTAACTTGTCTGTAGGGCCATCATTTAGTCTTATATAGATCTTGAACTCTTACTTACAATTTTAATCATGAAAGTGAGGAAAGAAAGGACTTAGATTCTCGAGGAAGAAACTTGATTTGAAAAGTCAATTGTTAGTTTTCATAATTGTCTTTCTCGGGGCCAGAAAATTTTATTTGCATTCTTGTTTGCTCTTAACTGGTAAAAGTGTTGCGTGATAACTAAAACCTTGTGTATGGTTAGTTTCAAACCAATCAGGATCTCTTTTTATTAATATATTAAGTACACGTTATACTTTCTTTATCTTAGGAGTGACTTCTTGTTTCCCTAGAGACTGAAAAAAGAAAAAAAAAAGCTTATGAAAGATTATATTTACAGTGATTGGCTAAGTAAAATGTCTAAAGGTTGAAGGAGACTGTGGATGCAGAGAGTTTTTTGAAAGAATAACTGTTATTGAGAGCTTTTTCGATGTGCATGCTTTGCCATGCAGTCCATTTGTCGTATTTTGTAAAACCGGCCTTTCCATATGGCAAGATCACTGGTTGATCCAACAGCGAGATTAAGTGCACCTTTTTTGAGTTTTTCAGTAGAAGTTTTGGAATAATGACTAGTTTTGCACTTCAATATCTAGTGGTTCTTGCATAGTGAACCGCAAAATTAAACATTTATAGATATGAGCAGAGATCTAATTTATTTTTCTTTTCAAGTTAATTTACTGGCTCGACATAACACAACCCGGACCTTCAAGTGTCTAAGTTGTGATTTTCTTAGCCATATGAATGTTTAGGTGTTTGTTTTGTGTAACCAAGTTGAATTGTATTGATATTTACAAAATGTTTTGCAGTTTAAAAGCAAATAAATATAGACATGTTTGCTAAGGTTTTTACTTTTAACTACTGCCGAAATTTTCCTTATATGATGTGCTAAAATATTTCATTTCATTTCTCTATAAGCCCACTTATACATGACAATTAATCCATTTAGTAATACATTCAGGTACGGATCTGACTGCTTTCAGCAATTTGTGTCTGTTTCTGTGATCTAACTGAAACATGATACCACCAAACTCCAACTTGGAACCAGAGAACGATTCAGAAGCAAGCAGTCAAGTAGCTTCTAACATGTCCAAGAAAGAAACATCCCCAGGTCCTTCCAAGGATACCAATTCTTCCTGTCTCACAAATTTTATAAAGCTAAATCCAGATCAAGGTCCTGTTTCCCTCGACTTAACCCTCAACTTTAAGTCCAGTGACATTGATCAGTCAAATGGCACAGGTGAGACTAGTGGTGAAGTAGCAGCTGCCCAGACTCGAGCTGCAACAGTCCCAAGGGTTTTCTCTTGCAATTATTGTCGGCGCAAGTTCTACAGCTCGCAAGCACTGGGTGGACACCAAAATGGTCACAAGAGAGAAAGGACAATGGCAAAGCGTGCAGTGCGGATGGGAATATTCTCTGATAGGGAATATTCTCTGATAGGGACTAGCTTGGCATCACTGCCGCTTCATGGTTCTGCATTTCGATCCCTCGGGATCAAAGCTCATGCTGCAATGCACCAAGGCGTCGTACCACAACAAAGGCCTCCTCCAGATATGAGATGTGCGGCACGATTCGAGCAAGGCTACTTTGCAATGCCAATGTTTGTTGAAGATGATGATGTAGACTTGTTCTGGCCAGGGAGTTTTAGGCAGGTGGGCGAGGGAGCCAGGGCTAACCCGACAATGGATTTTGCTCAAAGTTCAAATGTGAATGTTGTAGCAATGCCACCACCACCAAGGACAGATTCATCTGCACCAGATCTTACTTTGAAGCTCTGATTTTTGGTTTATTAGATCTTATATTCATCAAGACATAATGGTTACAGTATTCACAATGTACAGTGAAATATGCGATGGCAATGGCTGCAAGCTCTTTAATTATCCTTTTATTATGTGTTTCCATCCGTGTTGTTGATGTTGATTGATATACAATAAGTGCTGGGGGATTAAAAATAGAGTGCCAGAGCATGCAATTCTTAGATTTTGGTGGGTTTGTGATAACGAGTTGCATAATCAAATATGTAGTTGCATACTGGCCGATAACAACAAAGAAAACCGGAGTTAAGTATTTCATAATCTTTTGTCACGTTTGATAATTGCAAAGATTCAATCTGGTGCACCGGGTGTATAATTCTTGAATTTATAATAAATATCATTCAATCAATTAAATATAAAAACAAAGAATAATATTAGTTGTCTTCAGTATTAAAAAAAAGGGGAAAGATTACATATATAGTCTTCAAGACATAAGTGTGGAATATTTTCTTATTTAAGTGGGTATTTCAAGAAAGATTTAGTAATTTTAGGAATATTATTTACTTGAGGACAAAGTAATTAATGTGATGGCTATAAATTAGATTTGTTATTCAACTTTTCCTTGACCATCAAGTATAAAGTTTGCCTATTTAACTTCATTATCATCGCTTTTGGTTTTCGATTCCTAAATGCCGTAGGAATTTAAGAACATTATAAAACCAGATACCCACCCCACAAAAACAAACATTCTGCAAATACAACATT
The DNA here is from genome assembly GCA_019454045.1 of Zanthoxylum bungeanum. Lineage (NCBI taxonomy): Eukaryota > Viridiplantae > Streptophyta > Magnoliopsida > Sapindales > Rutaceae > Zanthoxylum > Zanthoxylum bungeanum. The sequence continues at coordinate 38,814 of SKCR01028939.1, read as the reverse complement.
AATATTCTGATAATGGCAGAGCATAGTATTTCATTGGAGCCATTCATTGATGTTCTTAACAAGACCTGTGAAAGCGAATTTATATATTCTACAGAAGATCATCGCAAAGAGATAGAAAAATACAAATATATTATGCGGCGAGCATTGCTTGAACTCAACCAGCTGATTAAGGAGATTAATGCTAATGCTTCTCACCACCAGAGCGGCAGCGGTTTCATATGTGATTGGCTCTCTCTGTTAGAGATGGAGTTGAAATATTCCTTTATTCATTGGTACCCTTTACGATGAAAAGATTGGATGTAATGCACGACGACTTTGTTTCTGTCGTACACGATGTTGAGAGATCAATGAGAGGCGGCGATTCAAGGATATTCATGAAGTTTTCCAGGGAAAAATTGTTGCTCTCGAATCACAGGTGGTTAATTCATTGGATGGAACTGCTAGGGTTTTGTTGAGGGAATTTGCGTGTGGTGCAAGTAATGGAGTGAAGAAAAGGGAAGTGATTGTTTGCCCTTCAACTTGTGCATTGATGGCTATTTCTTCAAAGGCTACAAAAGAGTACGGTGAAATTAATGGAGGGATGGGAATAAAGAAGTGGATGGATGAGAAAGTGTTTCCTCTCTTGTTCAAGAAACTTGATGAAGTTGATGTTGCAGAAAGCATTACTGTTTTTATTGGATCAGAGGAGGAGACAGGAGAGCTGTCGTTCTTGTTGGGTCTTTAATCTTCTTCCAAGTTCAATGTCGTTAGGTTTCTTGTTTAATATTAGGTTTTCGTTAGATCTGATTTTTTCTTTTAACTTTCTGTTAAAGGTGTGTTTTTTTCAAAAAAAGTTTTATATTATTATATTTAATTAAAATTTATAATTTTCAAATTAAAAAAAGTAATCGGTCCGATCTAGTTCGTCGATTTCAACCAGTTTTTTTTTATGTTTCGTTGGATTAGACTCACGATTGCTTCGACGACTGGTCTAATCCGATTTTAAAAACAATGGTAGCAAGGAACCAAGATTATTGAGGCTAAATTATAAATTTGATAATACTATAACATAAAATAAGTAATATTGATCATGAGGACCTGGTATCACGTCATCTATGTAATAAGTCAATCATCCACTGCCACGCGTGCTAAAAAGTAAAAAACAACTAAAAAAATATGTAAAGAAACTCTACATATCAGTGGATGATTGGTTTGTGATACCACATCACTCATACTACTGTTGCACCAAAGAATCTCTCCTACTTTTGAATACCAGTTATTATGAGTTCATAAAATACAGTTTATATCTCGTCATTTTAGCTTAAACTTCGTGAAGATTTTACTTTTTCATACCCTAAAATCTTGGTCACGCTTCTCTGCGTATCTATAGAAATACGATAAACCTAAATTACATTGGTTCATAAATTTAATTTATATATTCCTTTCTTATTTATTATTCCATATTATTCGGAAGATAATTGTATTTATTGAGATTGCTTTTTGCATTTATTGAATAAGAGCTCCTTGTATTTTACTTCAATCCACGAATATGAGTATCCAGCCAAAACATTAATAGCACCGATCCACAAATCTTTTTTTGGGGTAAAAGTTTAAATGATTAATAAATATTTAAATATATTGATGTAGAAACTACATAGCCTAGTCTGTTTTAGAGGAATTTGAAACATATTTTTAATTCATTTTAAAATTTGGATGAGATTAATAAAATTCACATTTCAAAATTTTTAGTGAGATAAGATTTAAACATGATATTATCATGATCCAAATAATTTTTTGTCCCAATCTGGGATAAAATTGAGATTGATAAATTTCATTCCAACTCATTATCATCCCTAATAAAATAAGAAAGGATAATTGAGGTAGTTTTTTTTTTTTTTTTTTGAAATAGTGTTTAATTGAGGTCTATTTTGATATTTAGAAGAGCACTCTAATTGAAATTATATTATATATATATATATATATATTAATTTATAAAAACTCGGATTATACTGGGTGCCCGGTCACCCGGAAATCGACACCTTCGGTCTAGAGCATTGAAAACTTGTTTTCCACTCGCTCGGCTAGAAAGTATACAAGTAAAGAGTGTTATGTAAATATTTTAGAGCACAAGTTACAAATAAATATAAAATATTATTGGCATCTACTAAACTATCTATCATTTATATTTTACAATAATTTTAAATACTTAAATCATCCATAAATTTTAATTTTCTTCCTCATTGCCATCATCAACATCAACAGCAAAATTTATTTTCCAGAACATTTTAAAAAGAAGTTAGAGCTCACGGGTCACCCAAGGCACGGCCGGCCATATGCGACTTCCTTGTGGGCCATTTTGGGTCCCATATTTGATTAGTTAGCTTGTGATTTAGTATGTTGTGATGTGCCGGTCCGCCATCAGGGATTGGCCTGTGATTATAAATTATTTGTCTATTTGGTTCAATTAATTTATACGATCTGACCAAGTCCAATAATTTGGCCGGTCTCAGCTGGCAGGAAACATGAAGCAAGAAAAATGGTCAACAATTTCTTCTACCAATTCTACTTTAATATAGATACTGGGGAAATTGATGGTCTAAGTCGTATTATATATACTCACATAATTAATAATTATAACTTGAAAGTTGTTGATGGTGGTTTTTTTGGAAGTTATTATTTCGAGGAAGGTTCATATACCGATGAGGGATATAATAGAGATTGTACTTGGCCAAAAGTATATAGCAAAAGCCTGAGGGTCCAGGAGAGGGTTTGACAGAAAGATCCGACCTAATGGTACAAAGAAATTCTCCTTAGGGTAGAGCATGTTGAAGTTGAAGGTAATAATACCGACCCGACCACATAAAGAGACAAATTTATAGTTTTATCATTGTATTTGTGCTTCCTCTGTTTGTAAGATCGGGTCGGTTTTTACCACGAGACATAATTAAAAATCCATATTTCTCTCGTGGACATGGTACGAGTCACTGTCCGTTGAACCACATAAATCATAGTGTTTAATCTCGTATGCTTGTCAAATTTGTGTGGTTTCAAACTAACCAAACAAATTCATTATTCAAAAGAGGTTTATTCGGGGTGAATTTCCTATTTTACCCTTCGTCAGATGGAGAAGGTACAAAAAAACAACAGAGCACACTAAAACGATGATAGGATACGGGAATCATAGAATCTAGAGGTCTCGACAACGGAGTGGATGGAGAAATTGGAGGAGAATTAGGGTGGAAAGATAAAATGCCCGAGAAGAAAGGGAGGAAACTCAAACATTTTTAAAGGCTATGATGGAGAAAGTAGAAAAATTAGAAAAGATATCGGAAAAACGGGCTCATGCAGGGCGTAGCCGTAGGGGGAAGAAATTAATTGTGGGAAGAGAGTAGTTTGTAGAGAAGATGAGTGACAGGACGGAAGGAGAAACCCATACAAGGTCAGGTCAATGGTAGTGGCCGATGTCGCCCCAGTGGAGGAGCCTCGGGAGAGGCGTAACAACAACGAACCCTAAAGTCATCCAGTAACAGCCCATGCTTTAGGGAGAGTGACCTGGGGTGTTATCAGGAGCAAGAGCATAAAGCCACACGTGTGAGAAGATACCGTGTTAGGAGATGGGATTAAGAGAAAGCCTTCACTAGAGGGCATGAGGATACCGAGGGCCATTTGAGGGATTGGTTCCAACAGGAAATGGGGAGATGAGAAATGAGCACACGATGAGGTGCTCGAGATGATCAAGATATGGAGATAATGTCCTCGTTCACAAATGGGGTGTTAGAACTGTAGTTTCCGAGGAGGTTCTCCATGCCCACAATGGACATATATAATGATAATACAGACCCTAAGTCCCATGTTGAAAAATTCACTTTGCTTATGGAAATTCAAGGCATGGTCAGAAAGGCAATCTGGAAATTCAATTTGCTTATGGAAATTCAAAGATTAGTTCCCATGAAGTCTTTTATGCGCCACTTCAAAGAGACGTGGGCACCGAGGAAGATAATTGAGTCACTAAGGATGATGAAGCAGCGTGATGATAAGCCACTGAATAATTTTATAAATAGATACCACAACTTGGTATTGGAGGAAGAGGTGTATGAATCCCCACAAGCATTAGAGAGATTTAAAACAATGCTGAGGGTTGGGAGATTGTGGTCCCACCTCAGGATTCGGGAAGTGATGGACTATGCAACAGCCTTGGAATAGGCTATGAGGTTTGTGTTGCAAGAGGAGAAATTGAAGATAATTCGAGGATACATTACTTGGGAAAATAAAAAACCAAGATAAGACATCCGTCGTGACAGTGACGGTGGATGGAGAGGACCGTACCCAAAGCGACATGAGTTCGGGCCTATTACTCAGGGTAACCCAGCACCTAAGTGGAGGCCTTCAATCAAAGTTGTGCATATTGGAGGGGCACGGCTTACACGCCCTTAATAGGCCTTTTGTCCTAGATAGCATATGAGGTGCATGATAAAGGATTATTGACCAAGCTTGACCCCATAAGGTTCCTGGTTGACAAAAGGGACACCAAAGCGTATTTGTAGACATGGTACAGAGGTGGGCGACGCTGTCCGGGCTCGCGGCCCGTTGGGAACCGGAGAATAAATAGAGTCGCCACTCAGTATGAATTGGGAAATTATTTAAGGCCGCACACACCCCTCACAAGGGAAGATCTCAAACCGTTGGGTTCGAAATAGTCCCTTACTTATGCCAATTGTAATGAAAGGATTTATGCAATAATATAACCAAGTGTTATGCAACACATGCAAGATAATTTAATCAACACACAAATTTTCACAACCATAAACGTAAATAAAAAATGAAGGCAAATGCATAATTCCATAAACATATTAAACAAAGAAGTGCGAAAATGTAAATAAATAATAACAGTAGAAGCGTTAATAATAAAGAGAAATGATTAAGTGCGTAATGTAAAAGAAATAACTAAAGAGGCAAGCATGCATAAAATATGATAAAAGGGAGTCTGTCCACTGTATGCGCGTTCGTGTAGTGTTTGGAAACGCGTTGGAATAGGATGTGATATTATGCATGGCAAGACAGAATACGGCGTGGAAAAATACTGTGGTAAGGCTGCCCTCAGGCATTTCCTGTAAATGAGGGACCTTTAATCTGACGTAATTAACTCATGCGCACCAAATAACAATGCGTAAGTAAATAAAGAAACAATAAGAAACGAACAATAAATAAGAAAAGAGATGTGACCAATAGACTTGGCCGACATCTATATGGGACCTCGTATGCCCGATTGAACGTACTTCACATCCAATCAAGTGTACTTCGTCCGAAGCGGTAAAATATTATGGTAAAGACCGCCTTTAGGCATTTCCTTCAAACGGGAGACCTTTAATCCAACATAATTAGCTCATACGCTTAATTAACGACACGTAAATAAATAAATGAAATAACATACAGAACGTAAATAGCAGAATGATAAAAGAGATGCAACAAATAGACTTGGTCGACATCTATATGGGACCTCGCATGCCCGATTTAACGTATTTCACATCCAACCATGCATACCTCATCCAGCGCGGTAAAATATTACGGTAAAGGCTGCCCGTAGGTATTTCCATTGGATGGGGGACCTTTAATATGATGTAATTAGCTTATGCGCACTAAATAATGATGCATAAATGAAATAACATGCGAAAAGTAAATAATGGAATAATAAACACAAACAATAAAATGAACAAAAATTAAATAACAAAAATGAAACATGTGCGTGAATGTTTCTCAAGCGGTACGTGGAGTTGTATCCCAAGTACAGACTTTACTACCGTCCATTCAGATTCGGCTACAGAATTTATGTCTGGGTTTCCATCCGATATACCGCAAGGGATAACACGCAATCATTAACACAATAAAAATAGACGTGAAAAATAATAATGCATATGATGAGATAACAATAAATAACTAAAAAGATAAATAAAAACTAAAATATGAAATAATGAAGAAAGATAAATAATACAAAATAAATGTGGAATTATAAAGCAACACTAAACGTAAATTTAATGCGAAATAATAAAAGACTAATAATACGAAATAAATACGGAATAATAAATATGTGACAAAAGAATTTGGCCATTTTCAATGTAGGGCTTCGCACACCTGGTTGGACGTACTTTACGTCCAACCAAGCATGTCGTTTCCAGGACGATAAAAAATATATATAATAAAATGTGTCCTCAAGTCTTACCTTTTAAGTCGCTTCTTGGAAGTGCGTACGCCGTCGCCGGAAGGGTTAATGCTCCGCTATTTTTTCTAGTTCGCTGATTCACTGTTTTGGGCTGCTATTTTCTCTGTTTTTACTACTTTTTCGGTCGCAGTTTTTGCTGTTGTTTTCTCTATTTTCTTCACTGTTTGGACATTTTGGGCTTATTTTCAGGGGCTGTTCGAGGACTGTTTTGGGCTATTTTTGGGGTTGTTTCACGTTGATTGGGTTTGCTATTAGGGATTATTTTCGGGTCCATTTTAGGGGTTATTTAGCCACTGTTTTGGCTGTATTTTGGGACTATTTTGGGTAATTTTTTTGTCACTATTTCAACATTTCAGAGGGCTATTTTTTCTGTATTTTTTCGACAGTTTGGGGTTGCTGGTTAGAGGGTATTTTGTTGGCTTTTATTTCGGTGCTCATGTGTGTGTCAGTGTGTGCGTAGCTTGTCTTTAGTGTGTTTGTGTATTGCGTGAGTCGGTTCCTCTCTTGCTCATATTTTGTTATTTTATGTTCAGTGGGCAGCGTCATGGCTCGTGCATATGAGTCGGTGGAGGGAAGTTTCACGGAAGCGTGGGCTGTGAATTTAAGGAACGTGCAAGGTGTCTTCACGTGGCTTAGTGTGTGGGCTGTGTGAGTTCAAGGGTGTTGCCGAGTGTGAGGGAATGTGTCTTTTTTTGGTTTTGTTTATTTTCTGTGAGATGCTGATTGCAGCTGTGAGTGATTGTAAGGTGTGTGGCCGATGGTAGAAGGGTTAAAGGGTTGCTTTTTGAATGGTTTTGGGGCTGGTTGAACGTGGAGGGAGAGGCGAGTGCTGATAGGGTTTATTTGTTTGGTTGCCGTGAGTGAGAGCCAATGAAGAGAAGGGTTTGGATTTTGGTGTCTTTTATAATAGTGTGCTAGAGTTTCTCATGTGCATGAGATTTCAAAACAAGGAAACAAATCAAGCCATAAAAGAGATGCATTTAATTAATTTATTTATGGTAAGAATATTGTGTATTTTTTGTGAGGATTAGATTTAGAATGGAAGGAGATTGATTGGATTGGACATGTGTTTTGCATGTGATTTAATTATTTTGGATTGGGCTTGGGCATATTGGGCTTATAAGGGTTGGATGGGTGTGTGAGGCATGTGGGCTTTTACGGATTGCGTGGTTTTTGGGCTGAGGCTAACATTTAAAACATAGATCAATCGAATAAACCCGAGGCTAAAAAAATGAATTAAATTTGGCAAGGTATTTATTTTGACGTCCGTTTCCCACGACTTCCGCAACTTATCGGGCAGTGCCTCCATATGAGGCTTATCATTGGGCTTTTGTGCAAAAATACAGTGTCTACAGTATTTCTCCCATCATAATACGAGGAGCCATGCCACCGAAAGCTGCTGAGACCTGCAAGAGCAGGTTGAGGACCTGGTAAGGAACAACTAACTCAATGAATGCATCAATCATAAGGCCATGAGGGTGAGAAAGCGCATAGAGCAGAGGCCTATATCACCATTTTCGGGGGGAGAACGTTTGTAGGGGACTCAAATAAGGCAAGGAAAAACTATTACCGAATAAACGACCCCGAGGTGTTGACCACTAAGAGATTCTCGGGGATTTAGAAGTCTAGTCCCTGGGGGAAATATTTCAAGCCAATAACTTGAAACTTTGAATTTAAATTATGTATTAGTTTCATTTTTATCTAATAGTGTCGATGTTGAGCCCGGAAGGGAAAAATTGAGTTGGATTTTAAGTATTTTAATAAAGTCTGTCATCAAAATTCGAGTCTTAAAAAATGTAATGGTTAAAATATATTTGAACTTACACATTCATTTAGTTTTTTTAAAAAAAATAGATATTCGCATTTCGTACATTTTAAAATATAGATACGAAATTAGATAATAAAAAACCTTAAAAGTTATATTATTTTGATAATATTTTTTAGGCACCGTTGGATAGAAAGTATTGATTGAGAGTATAAGCTAGTTTATAAGTATTGTATTGAGAGTATAAGTTAGATTATAAACCCATCAAACTCTATACCAAATGGTACATTAGATAATGATGTAATGAATGACTAAAAATTAATTATGGACCTAAGTAATGAAAGTAAGAAACAATAAGGACCAAAATATCTTTTTCGCTATAAAATTATCATGCTTATGGTCACTAATTTTTCTAGGGTGGTTTGGTTGGCCTTGTTTCTATTGTGCATGATTCTAATAGGACAATTATACTTGCTACCGTGGATATTTTTATGCGAGTAATGATAGATGTACTCTCTTATTATAGAATGAATATTAAACAATAGTTTTAAACTAATAAATTAGTAATAATAGAGATTAAGTAATTTAATTAAATTAAAATAACAATTTCATTATGGTTATGTACTGAAGGATTACTCTTTCAGTACTGCAGGCGGTAAAAGTAAGATAAAGAAAGAGTGTTTATTACCTTCAAATTGCTAGGCCTGGCCTTTGAAGTCCAATTGAGCTATAGGCTTTGTTCTAAAAACTTTATGCAATTGAGCCTACACGAGTGTGTTATTAGGTTAGGATGATTCCCTCATTACTTTATGTTCATAATAAAGTTACCAATCAAAGAGTGCAATTTGCAATGCTTTAATTGTATTAGTGAGCAATGAACTCTTCCAACCCCATTATTAGCTTATTAACTTATTAGCTTATATGTGGTTATATGTATGTAGGTGTCGATTTCTGATTGATACTAGTCTATAACTGGACTGTCTTTCAGATGCATGGTGTACATTTGGCATGATACATGCTCTAATATGGCATTAAGTGTAATTACATATTTTATTATGCATGTTAAAACATACTTATATGTTAAGATTATTGTATTGTCATTAAAATCCACTAATCTTATATGGTAATATATGTGACATCATGTACTTCGGAGTACTGATATCTAGGTCGAAATGCTTCTGATACACTCTAATGGGTTTTAGATTGAGTCCTCTCTGGAGTAGGTCTACATCATATTAGACTGAGCTTGGAATTTCTCCATTTCAGAGTGATATGACCTCGAAGTGGTATTACTTCAGATTAAAGTCATTCCGATGTCATGGTTTAACCTCTCTAGTCAAATCCTAGTTTTTTCGAAAGTCTTCATACTCCAGAAACCTGACCTCTCTTGTCTACTATCCCCATAGTACCATGATATATGTCACCCTCACATTGGAGTTTGTTTGTTGCAGTTCCACTGAGGAGTCGTGTTGAGGAAGATTCAACTGCATATTTTTAGAAAGTCTTCAGACTCCGGGAGTCAACCTTACCTCTGTTGTCTACTATCGCCATAGTACAATGATATATGTCACCCTCCACTTGGAGTTTGTTTGTAGCAGTTCCACTGAGGAGTCGTGTTGAGGAAGATTCAACTGCATATCGACATGTGTCCTTAGTTGAAATGCTAAATTTGAGCACTTATATCCACTCCCCCCCATTAGATCGTTTATTTGAAATAAACGGTGCTTGGAATAATGACACGTGTCATAACGTTTCGTACGTTGGGCTTACAACCGTTCATGATTAGACGTCTCATAAGTATGAAAAACACATATTAATGAGAAAGGTTTACAACCGTTCATGTTTACGAAGGGTTTTCCTCCCAGAGTACCTATATAAAAGGGGTATTATGCCATTATTTTCTATTTACTTCTGCCTTTTTTTAAAAGCAAAAATTAGCCTTTATTTCTTCATCTTAAGCCCGGATGAGTTTTATTAGGTGATTCTTGCCATCTAGTCTCTGCCATGGGGGAAGGTCTCCCGAGAAGCCACAGACCACCACATGAGCATGAGGGAGAAAGCTCTAGGACTTCTGAAGGTATCTCCTGATGTTAATGTGGCTTCAAATCCAGATAAAAGAGGAGCAAGAAGCTCGAAGGCTTCTCCGGAGCCAAATTTTTTAAAAATAAATCGAATTTCCCACTAAAAAAACTTGAATTTTCTTGCCAATTTTTTTTTTTTTTTTTAAAAATGCCTCAAAACATATGGTGATGAACTGTTCCTTCCAAAAATATTGTGACAGATTTATGATAAGTAAAACTGATCACGTTGTCTATAATATGATGTAACTACACCTACGATAATAGATACAAAATTTATCATAACTCCACTTAGATGACAATTTTTAACGGTTAATGTAGCCCTTTTTTTTCATGTAGTGTGAATTATATTTAGTTTAATTGTTTGTCTAATTATATATTACAATTTCCATGAATCACCTTTTTTTCCCACTTGAGGATGTCATGCCAATAATATATTTGGCTTGTTCAACCAACGAGTATACAAATTTACACGTACCCGGTCTTAGCATATCGAAATCCAATATAAGAATTTAACCTTTGTTAATATGAGATACCTATATTCTCAAGGGGTGTGACTTAGTAGTAAATGGTTTAGGATTTGATTGTCAGATCTTATGTTCGAGTTCAGGAGATGTATTTCTTATAAGAGCCTGAGACAGTTGGGAGTTTTACCTACTTCGCTTAAATCCGAGTCGGATGATTTGGAGTCATGGTTTTCAATATTTCCAAAAGACAAATATGGGATACCAATACTTATATCTGACATGTCGAACTAACCGATACTAACATATTAACCTTGCAAACTCCTTCCCCACCGAAATTTCTGCCATGTGAATGTGATGTAGTTTGAATTTGGACAAGAGTTAGGTACAATTTGATGATGTGAGAATTGGAACAGTCACAAAGCTTACACGTACTTTGCGGGCCGCATGTTGACAAATAATATGGACCAAAACGTGTGGCTGATTGACTTTTATCCTTGGAATCATTCAACTTTCCTCTTATATTCAATCGACTGCCAAATTCATCAGCTCTTGATCCAATTGAATCACCTGACAAAGTTTAGTAGGTTTTGATCCTGCTATGAACTTTGTTATGCTTCTTTTTTCAATGATACTATCTTTTTTAAAAACATTGGAAATTTCGTTGTCAAATCATCTGATCCGGATTTAATCGGATCGCGTAAGTAAAATTTTTAACTATCTCAGATTCTTATAAAAAAATAAATTTCTTATACTCGAACTCAAGAATTGACAGTCAAATTCTAAACCTTTTCCACCAAGGCATACCCCTTTAGGACAATTTTTATTTTTTATTTTTTAATTCGTTCTCATTCATTATCAAAAGTATTGTCTAAAATTTTTTCCAATAACCCAAAGAACACGACATGTTTAGAAAAATTTTGCTTTGCTTGACCGCGCGGATTGTTTTATGAGAGACAATTATGGTAAATATTAAATTAAGAAACAAAATTAATTAGGATCATACATTCAATTATAATTGTCCAAATTTTTTTATTGATGGAGAAAAAACTCTTAGTGCAAACATACATTTGGCTAGATTATAATCATTTTATTGTTGACTTCATATATCTTATAACTCTTGAATTTCAACTAATAAATTAGTGAGAGTTAATGAAAAATATGAAAAGTTAAAAAATAATAATTAATTGGAATAAATAGTCTTTGAATTAATCAATCACTAATAATTTTAGAAGATAAAGAATTTGGAAGAATTAGAAAAATGAAAGGTTAGTTTTGACTAAGTTATGAACATTTTTAGTTAACTTAATATATGTAATAACTCTTGAATTTCGACTAATAAGTGAGAGTTAATGAAAAATTAAAATAATAATAACTAATTTGAAACTAATAAACATTTATTTACGTACTTTCAATCATTAATAATCTAAGAAAATGACAATTTTGGATGAGTTGAAAAATGAAAAGTTGGAGATTAAGAATGTGAAAAATAAACTTTAATAACTCATTTAAAAGAATAAACTTTTAAAACTTTTTATAATTAATAATGTTGGAAAAGAATAGTTTGATGGAGTTAGGAAAATAAAATATTAAAGGTTGAACAATGTGAAATATGAAACTTTAATCTTTAATTAATTTATTTTAATCATTAATAATCTTGAAAAACAAAGAGTTTGAAAGTCTTAGAGAAAATAAATAGTTGATGTTAAATAATGTGAAAGTGAAACAATAATAAAGAATATGAAAAGTTAATATTTCTAGGGGGTGTATTTCTTTGTATGAGTCTGGGGTAACCCAGAGTTTTGCCCACTTCGCTTAAGCTTGAGTCTGGTGGTTTGACGGTGGGATTTCCAACGTTTCCTAAAAAAAATTATTTAAAACATTAATAACCAATGATGCTTATGTGACAACCTCAAAACCAAACACACCTAAATAGACATCCATAGAAGAGAGATATTTATCCGCTTGTATATATTTTATTTATACTTCAATGTGATGATTGATTTTAATTCCATCAATATATCCATATAAAACACAACCCATTAGAGTTCTCCCCTTTATTCAAGGGAAATGATGAGCTTTAATTGATTTAATACAATAAATGAATTTATATGGTGTGGTTGTTCTAAATTCAATGAATCTATTTAATTGCCAAAATTAAAGAGTTTTTGAATTAATGGTATGTTTCATGGTTTAATAAATCTCTTAAATTGTCAAAATTGAAAAGTCTTTTTAAATTAATGGTTGCTTTATTGAGGAGTAAATTTTAATATAATTATTTTTATGTTATTTAAATAGATGAATTGAAGGTAGAGATCAAATTTTTTCTTGATGTGCTCTTCTCTGCACTAGAGGTACGTCTTCATATTGACCATCCCATTTTACTCATCCACATATTTTCATCACAAAATAATTATTTTTTGAATTAAAAATAATTAGTTTAGAGTTGATAATACGCATGTGTAATTTTATGAATAGTAATAATGTTTATTTTCCTAACTACTTTATATAAATACTCTTTCTATATTTTCAAGGTCTACTATAGTAATGTTTATCTTCCTTACTACTTTATATAAAAACGCTTTATATGTTTTCATGGTTGTTCTAAACGTAATAAATCTATTTATTGAGGGGTAAACTTTAAAATAAATATTTTTGTGCTATTTAAATAAATGAATTGAATGAAGAGATTAAATGATTCTTGATGTTGCTACTATACAAGAGGTACACCTTCATATTGACCATCTTATTTTGCTCATCCACATATTTTCATCTCAAAATAATTATTTTGGAATTATGATATATAATGAGTTTAGAATTTTATTTTTGGAAATCTCACCGCCAAACCACCCGACTCGAGCTTAAGCGGAACAGGTAAAACTCCTGGCTGCCCTAGACTCTTACAAGGAATGCACCATCTGGATTCGAACTCAGGACCTGAAGGTCAGATCTTAAGCCTTACACCATCAAGCCACGCCCCTTGATGACTAGTTTAGAGTTGATGATATTCATTTGTGATTTTATGAATAACAATGTTTATTTCCTTGCTACTTGATGTGCTTATATTTTATCTATTATTTCATTATATTTTTTACTTAATTTTAAGTTAGTTTATAATTTATTTTATTTGATTTGTCTTAATTTATTTTATTGTGTGAATTTAAATAGGTTTTGGAAATAAGCAGCGAAAGAGGGTAATACAAGCTGTTAATTGGGAAATTCTCATGCGACAAGGAAGACAATTGGGGGAATAATTTAATTTGGAAACCGATTAAATTAGAAGAGTTATAAATTGAAGAATCCAAAAATATTGAGAATTTATTTTAAGTCATTAGCGCTGAGATATTATAAAAGGATGCACGTGACGAAACTATGAGAGAGAGTTTTCATAACCTAAAATTAAAGCCTCCAAAGAGATTTTCTGAGGGAAAAGCCAAGAACACATCAAAGGAGCACATCACAGGAACTCAACAGGAATAAGCGAAGGATTGGCGATCTCGACATAGTTTCTTCTTTCATTTACTTCCTTAATATTTTGTTTATCTTTGTTTAATTATTTAGAGTTTCTGAGCATGTGTAGTAACTAAACCTCTAATATAGGGCTGGGATGAAACCCACATGTATAAGCTTATAAATTGATTTTCATATATTATGTGTGATGTTTTGGTTTATTTATTGAATCTTATGCTTAATGCTTCTTGTTGCCTGATCATTAATAGGATTGATGTGGTAAAATTAAATGAACTTGACAAATGAATTTTAGATTTAGCCGTAGATTCAATAGCACACGATCTCATATTAGGGATTTCCCTCTATAATAGAGTTACACCTGTAGGGCGGGTGTATCCATAATTGGAACTTGTTCTTAATGAATTCTAGGTGATTTAGTTACTATAGAAATATAGCTAATTAATTTACTATGGATATTTTCACTTGAGCATCGAAACCAATATATTACACAAATATAGGATAATCAATTCATCTTTAGAATAATACTTGGTAGATTCACAATCCTGGATACTCTCCCTTTGATTATCTCTACAAACTTCCAACATATGTTTATTTGCATTAGCTTTAGTTCAAACTCAAAATAAAATCACATTTAATTTAATTAGATACTCATAGGTCATTAGTCTTAACAATTAGTAACGTAGGTGATAAGTCCTCGTGGGATCGATAATTTCTTATACTACTTGAGTAATACATGCGTTTGCGTAACGTGTGAAAATTACGATCAAGTTTTTGGCGCCGTTGTCGGGGACTTATTATAACCTTTATTATTAATTTTAAGCTTAAATATTTTACTAGTGTCTAGTCATTTTTATTTTTATTTTATTTTGTATTTAATTATTTTTCTCATTTTAGTTCTAAGTAAGATTCTAGTGATATTACATGAAACGAAGTAAAAGCTGTGAAATCCTTCCATTTGACCCAGAAATCGAAAGAACCATCTGACAGTTGAAAAGGGATAAGCAAGAATATCAAGAAGCATAGCTCAACATGAACAATCGAGAACTTGAACTCTTGGAAGAAGCACCATCAATTCCCATCGGGATAGGACAATCTATGTGGTTGACGGGTTTATCTCTTATATTGTCTTGCCACCCCTTCCTACAAACATATGCGATATCAAAACATGTATTCAGATGATTCAACAGTCCGTGTAGTTTGGGGGTGGTGCACTCGAATATCCAAACGCCCACATCAGCGGCTTCCTGGAAGTGTGAGACACTTTTAATTATAATCGAGAGGTAGAGGAAGCGATGCGCTTGCACGCTTTTCCATATTCCTTAAGAGAGAGAGCGAAAGGACGGCTATATTCAGTACCAATCGCAAAATACTTTCCCTTAGCTAGATATGCAAAATTAATAAATGACATCACATCCTTCGTGCATTATGACTCTGAAACTTTTTACGAGGCATAAGAGAGGTATAAGAAGCTGCTACGGAAGTGCCCCCATCATGATATTACTAAATGGCTGCAAGTATAAACTTTTTAAAATGGGTTAGTGGGATGATAAAGTCCACAGTGGATGCAGCCACATGAGGTGCACTAATGGGAAAATGGGAACACCAAGTGTGAGACTTATTAGAAGAAATGGCTAACAATAATTCATTGTGGCCAATAGATATGAATATATCCCAACGAGTAGCAGGTATACACAAGGTCGGGCTCAATCCAGTTGTTGGTACCAAACTCGATCAGATTTACAAATTCCTAGAGGTCTTGGGTATGCAAGCTCTGAATAATACCGGTGCCATGAGTATATTGTTGGACAGTTATGACCCATAGCGTCACTGTTTGTAAAAGACATTGTGTTTTTGTACAAAATTAACTATGTAGTGATGAAATTCCTTTTACTGTTTTGTAATTTATTTACTTTGATATATAAATGGTAAAAGTCCTTATGATTAGTTCCGGATTGAGATGATATGAGACAGTATCAATCCATAAAGGTTTAATCATTAATTATCCATAGTCGTAGTGTTATTGAGATTGGACATCGAAAATGCGGAATAGACTAGTATTGCACTTGTGCGCGTTGTGAGGGCATAACGGCATAGTTCTCATATATTTAATTATTGGATACTTATACAAGTGCGATAGGAGGTTGTGTTTTACCGATGGTACGAAAAACAGCTTCGCTCTGGATAGACCCCGTGGAATCCCATTGGTAGTATGTATATGTGTCTATGGGAGCCCGCTTCAGGGTAGGTGTATTTGGTCTTAACTTGAGACTTGCATCGTTAGTACTTGCGACAATCGATACGCTTTGGTTTTGGTCGTCCAGGACTTTAACAGATTCTGTGTACGCCTCTTCTGGGTTTATTGAGAATCGTAGTGTATTGGATGTGATGTCAAGACGGAAGTATCATTTCAGACATATGGAGATGATGATCACGCAGGGATTCAGAACTAGTTCTCTATTGTGTTGCAACCATCGGGATAATATGACAAGGTCAGGATTATCCGATTCAAAGAGACTAGTTGCTTGATATCCGATATATGCTTCGTACGGGGCAGACACTATTCCAGCCTCAGGCCTTGCACGTGAACATCCGATACTGGATCACAATATGTAATACTATGGTATACTACGCCTGATATAGATCGTATATTCCATTAATAATATTTCTGAAGAATTGGGTAGGCATGGCGTTTTGCTAGAAGCCAATCTTGTCTCATAAATCGGTAAAACGTAGTACGAGGTACGTACGTGTTCGGATAGTCCGACAATCGGATTTACTGTCAACATATCCAGGGATCTCTTGGGTCGCTTCCCGAGGATACACCGATGACGTATGATTCGAGCTTAATTAATCTGTGATTAATTACGGAGAGACTTTATCTTGGATAAAGCACTATTTGAAGAGAGAGAATGATTAATTTGGAATTAATCGCTAAATTAATATATTTGATAAATTAATCGAAATTAGATTTCGACACTGAATTAAAATTAGATTTTAATTCGGGCAAATGAGTTAATTTAGAATTAATTTGTTAGCGACGTGAATAGTAATTTTGCTAGGCATAATTATTTAATTAAATTCGATTTAATTACGTCGCGACGGAAGTTCGTTAATTTGGAATTAGCGAACCCGGGCCCGGGAGTGTTTGCGGGCCCACTCGCATTTGGAATCGAGTGGGGCCCACATGTCACATCAACCATCACATCACTTGTCACCTTTATTCACTTTATTGTGATGGTTTAGGTGAGTTGGTGAAGTGTGTTATACACTCCAAGTCAAAGCAAGTGTGTGACATATACCAAATCTAAATTTTGGTAATGATTATTTTTGTTTTTGAAACAAACACACATCTTCCATTCTCTCTCACCTTGGCCGAATGCAATGAGCATTTTTCCTCTCCATTTTTCTTTCATCTTGACCAAATTTTGAAGGGAAAAATTTGAAGAATTTTTGTTGCATTAATTCTCAAAGAGCTAGCACTCATCAAGGATTATAAAAGGTGTTAGGGAAACCTATTCAAGAGCTTGGAAAACAAAATTAAAAGCTTGGAGCTTGGACACCATTTCTTGAAGGGTACCTTGGCCGAATCTTGAAGGAATTTATGGGCATTTGACGTATCCAAAAACGATCAATGTAAGTGTGATTCCGCCACTCTTCGTTGTTATTCATTCATATTTATTTTGATCTTGGGAATAAACCTAGAAACCCAACAATGGTATCTATGAGCCAATTAAGCATGAAATGAATTAGGGTAAAATTTGGATAAAATCAATTTGAGCATGATTTGATAAAATTGATTGATTGAGTATGCTTGAATGTTGCTATATTGAGGTTGTATTGGATCAATTTCATGAAATATTGATTGGATCAATTTTTACCCCATGAATAGGCTTGGTCGAATATGATAGTTACCCTCGGTTCATGGTAATTTTTATTTTGATGATCATTGGATGACTTGAAATGAATTGGAAATGTCGATTTGTAATTCGATCGGATTGAAAAACGAAATCAGACAAAAATCCTAACCATTGTCAAGAGCCAAAGAGCATGTAATGAGATGATTTTTTGATTCAAAAATATTGGACATAAGTTGAACAATTAAATACATAATTAATTAGTTAAATTGTATTTTGGAAATATTAATTTAGGTAATTAATTGATATATTACACTTTAATTAATTGGATTATAAAATTTGAAATTTTAAAATTGGTTAATTGGGCTTAATTTTGAATTAGGCTTAAAACTGTTGTATTTGGGCATAATGGGCTTGGTTGGGCCAAATTGGTTTAGGCCAATGGATTGGATCCAAATTGGCCTAAATCATTCCATTAAGTCCAAATATGACAAATGGGCTTTAAAAGTTTAATTGGGCCTTATGGGCTAAAATTGTTTTCTTGACAAATGAGGGTGATTCCTTAATTGGGCTTGGTAATTATGTTTGACCCACATTGACCAAAGTCCATGCCTTATGAAATCAATTGAAAGCCCATCGAACTTTAATTAAACGAACATTGGATGTTAGTTGGGCTTTGAACCCGATAAGATTAGATTTGGAATCTAAGTCTTTAAAACGCATTAAAAAGTGTAGATATTTAATTTGGAATTAAATAAATGAATTAGTATTGAATACAAATTAAATTAGATTTAACGAGTAGTTCGATATAATTCAAGAATCGTACTTTAAAGTACTTATTCTTAAACGAGTTGGACTCGCGCAAAATCAAATCGTTGTTTGAACATTGGATGATCACATAATTAAAGACTAATTAATTGGATTAGATTGGTTGAATTGCATGCTATGAATGAATACATGGATGTGTTGAATGAATAGCGCATATCGGATGGATATTAAAAGGGAAGGGCAATTTTAGAAATTGTTGTAAATTTGGAATTTATTAAATTGGACCTGCGTGTCCAGCCTTATCTCTCATTGTTTCTTTGTATTCTTTTCTCACCTAATTCCCCTTAATGCAATGAGGTTTCTCTTATTGTATTATGTAATTGGTTAGAAGTAGGATAGTACTAGCCGGGGAGAGGAAATAGAGTGATTTATTCTAGGAACAATCTGTTAAATATCCATCTGCATATCGTTATTAATTTACTTTCCGCGCCTTATTATGCTTTTAGAATGCATGCTTAAGGGTGTATGATGAGACCTTAACAAAGATAATAAATTGGTTTCCAATTTACGTGAAAAACTCTCAAAAACATATTAAGCGTTTTTCCTTCAGTTGAGTGATTCTTACTCAAGATCCAAAGTTGGCATTGGTTTGTTGGCCAAAGTCAAGAACTTTGTCAATTGCGGATATGTTTGAATCATGAAGGCTTTATTCCACATCGGTGTCTTGTCCAAGTTGTGATTTGTTGGCCAAAATCAAGATCATTTCTTGTCCATCGACATTGATTACGAAGCTTTCCATGTCAATGGGTCCCGCTTAACTAGAATCATTAAGCTTGTTGTGCCAAAGCCAAGGCTTAGTTGATTCAGAGGAAAAAAAGGTTAGGAAAATATATTGGATATATTGGCATATATATTGTATATATGTTTCGGACTTGGATGTCCACCTACCGGATCTAGAAATTGGATGATATCCAATTGATCTTCGAGATCTACCTAGTTAAATATCATACAGCTTGTTGGCCAAAGTCAAGGTTGTTGGTTATTTAACGGGATCCTAGCCCACTAGAAAACTGGGTTTCCCGAGTACTCAATAGAGGGTTAGAGGCTAGCCGAAAAATAGTGGGAGGCTAGTATTGAATTTGCAATTTCGTTCAGATACTTAGCTTTACGCGCTTTCAAATTATTTCGTCAAAATTATTTTATTAGTTGGACTAATATAAATTATTTTTTCTTGTAACAGTTAGACTGTACCCATATATCGTTGATTAGATAGTTGGACTATCGTAATCAAGATGACAGGAAAAGGGAAATGTCTGAGACATTATCATGGGTGAAAATATCTTCAAGGGTACGAATTTTACCGATTGGGAAATGAATCTGAGGATAGTCCTTGGAGCCGAGAGGCTTCTATATACTATACAGACACCTCTTGGGCCAAAACCCAAACCTGATCAGTTACTTGAGCTGGAGCTTTGGAAGACTTACAGCGATGAAAATTCTACTGCTCAGTCAATTATGCTTGCTGCTATGACTCAGCATTTCTGTTGACAAAACAGGGACTTGGATCCCTATAATATGTTGGCGAGGTTGCACGATCTTCACCGTAGATCCCAAAGATATGAGTTGCAGAAGAAGCTCTTCCGTGCACGTATGTCAGAAGACATGTATGTTGAGTCCCATGTGGCACAGATGATAGCTGACATTGACGAGCTGACTCAGATGGGGTTAGTCTTAAAGGCTGAGACTACCATAGATTTAATCTTGCAGTCTCTCCCCGACACTTGGAGAGGGTTCATCATAAACTATAACTTGATGAACCAAGATGACACTCTTGGAGAGTTGTTGTCAGTTCTCAAGGAAGTTGAGAATGAGCTTCTCAAGGGCAATAAACGCGGGCGCATTTTGCTTCGACATCTCAGACAACGAGGGCTGGGCCCAAGGCGACTGGAGGTGTGAAGAAGAAGAAGCATAAAAGAAAGGGTAATGCCAAATCGTCAAAGGCTTCTGGAAGCCTAAGGACAAATCTCAGGATGTATGCCTCCAGTGCGGCAAGCGGGGTCACTGGAAGCGTGACTTCCTCGAGTACAAGGCGCTCCAGAAGGAGATTAAAGCGGGAAAGACACTGGCTACAGGTATGTTTGTTATTGAAATAAACATGACTACTTCTAGTTTTAAAAATTGGATTTTTGATTCTGGTTATGGTACTCACATATGTACTGATGTGCAGGATCTGCGGATTAGCAAGAGACTGGCCTCAGGGGAGATTGATCTACGCATCGGAAATGGGGCACCAGTCGCCGTTTTGGCCGTTGGCACTTTTGTTTTAGAACTGCCCTCGAGGCATGTACTTGAACTAACAGACTGTTATTATGTACCTAGTTTGACTAGGAATATTATTTCTGTATCTATGTTAACCCAATGTGGGTACACTGTTGTATTTAGAAACACAGGTGTTTTATTATAAAAATGATATAGAAATTTGCACTGTTATCGCAAATAATGGTCTTTATATTTTGAATATAAATCAATCTCAAACATATAATATAACAAACAAATTGCTTAAAATGAGTAATAAAGATGAAACTTATATGTGGCACTGTCGTCTGGGACACATAACAAGACTCGCATATCCACACTTTCGAAGAATGGGTTCTTGGACGGATTTGATCCAAATTCATATGACGTCTATGAATCTTGCTTATTAGGCAAAATGCCTAAATCACCTTTTAGCGATAAAGGTGAACGCGCCACCGAACTGTTAGCCCTCGTTCATAGTGACGTATGTGGGCCCATGTCTAGCCAGGCTAGAGGTGGATATGAATACTTCGTACCTTTACGGATGATGCATCGCGTTATGGTTATGTGTATCTTATGAGACACAAGTCGGAAACTTTTGAGAAATTCAAAGAGTTTAGACACGAAGTAGAAAAACAGACCGGCAAGAGTAAAAGACATTACGGTCGGACCGTGGTGGCGAATACTGAGCAATGAGTTTCTAGATTACTTGAAAGAATATGGTATTCTTTCACAGTGGACTCCTCCTGGAACACCGCAATTAAACTGTGTGTCCGAACGGAGAAACCGAACTTTGTTGGACATGGTAAGGTCTATGATGAGTCACACTGAGCTACCTATTTCCTTTTGGGGACATGTATTAAACAGTGCAATTTTATTTTGAATAAGGTTCCGTCAAAGTCTGTTCAACAGACTCCGTATGAGATATGGACAGGAAAGAAATCGGGTTTCTCATCCTAAAGATTTGGGGTTGCTGGGCATACGTCAAATGTTTGGATGGTACCAAACTTGAGCCCAAATCGGATAAATGCCTTTTCGTAGGATATCCTAGGGAAACGAAAGGATATTACTTCTATCACCCACGAGAGAACAAAGTATTTGTTGCTCTACATGCGGTTTCCTTGAGAAAGAATTCCTAAATGCAGTGGTTAGTGGGAGGAAAGTATAACTCGATGAAAATCGGAGTGATACTGTTCCTGGTATAGAATCCTCAACGGAACAAGAACAGTCCATCTGGGATGAGAATGTGCCACAATCTTCTATTACACAAGGACCGCGTAGGTTGGAGAGAGTTAGGAAACAACCTGAGAGGTATGGGTTACTGATCTCACCTCATGTAGATATTAATCTTTTTGAGGATAACGAACCAGCTACGTATGAGGAAGCGATACAAGATATCGATTCTGCTTTATGGCAAGAAGCCATGAAGTCCGAAATGGATTCTATGTACACCAACCAAGTTTGGACACTGGTTGATGCACCAGAAGGCGTAAAGCTTATTGGTTGTAAATGGGTCTTCAAGAAGAAGACTGACATGGATGGCAACGTACAAACGTACAAAGTTAGGCTTGTAGCGAAGGGGTATCGTCAACGATATGATGTCGATTACAATGAAACTTTCTCACCCGTTGCCATGATTAAATCCATTCGGATAATGCTTGCTATTGCTGCATATTTCGATTACGAGATATGGCAGATGGACGTTAAAACCGCTTTCCTTAATGGAAACCTTTTGGAGGATGTTTACATGTAATAGCCTGACGGTTTTATCGTGCCTAGACTTGCAAACAAGGTTTGTAAGTTAAATCGGTCCATTTATGGACTGAAGTAAGCGTCGCGGTCTTGGAACCAACGTTTTGATGAGATCATAAAAGAATATGACTTCATTCAAAACGAGGATGATCCTTGTGTATATTAGAAGGTTAGTGGGAGAGCACTGACTTTTATTATCTTTTATGTTGACGATGTATTGCTTATTGGCAATGACATTCCCATGTTAACGTCGGTGAAAGCTTGGCTTTCATTGAAATTCTCCATGAAAGATCTGGGAGAAGCAGCCTTTATTCTGGGAATAACGATCTACCGGGATAGATCTAGAAAGTTGCTTGGACTCTCCCAGAGTACGTACATTGACAAAGTGTTGAAGAGATTCAACATGGATTAGTCCAAGAGGGGACTGTTGCCAGTGTCACATGACGTCTATCTATCTAACGACATGTGTCCTAAAACTCAAGATGAGAGAGATAATATGAGTTGGATACCGTTCGCCTCGGCAGTCGAATCGATCATGTATGCCATGATATGTATGCGACCTGATGTCTCCTATGCTTTGAGCATGTGTAATCGCTATCAGGCTGATCCAGGTGAAGGTCACTGGATGAGGGTTAAGAATATCCTTAAGTATCTTAGAAGAACTAAGGATGCTTTCTTAATCTATGGAGATAGAGAACTTGAGGTAACTGGGTATACCGATGCAAGTTTCCAAACCAACAAAGACGACTGTAAGTCGCAATCCCGGTACATATTTTATTTGAATAACGGAGGAGTAAGCTGGAAATCTTCCAAGCAAGAGACTGTTGCCAATTCAACCACAGAAGCGGAGTATATTGCTGCAGCTGAAGCAGCAAAAGAGGTTGTTTAGATCCGAAAATTCCTAATTGGATTAGGCGTAGTTCCGTTAGCAGCTGAGCCCGTTCCATTATATTGTGACAATAACGGGGCTATAGAGCAGGCTAAGGAACCGCGGTCTCATCAACGATCCAAGCATGTTCTTCGACGTTTCCATCTGATTTGTGAGATCATACATCGTGGCGATGTGAAGGTCGAGAAGGTCGCATCAGATGACAACATGGCAGATCTGCTGACGAAAGCTATTCCTCAGCAAAAGTTTGAGCGACATGTACATAGTTTAGGTATTAGATGCTTGAGTGACTGACTATAGGCCAAGTGGGAGATTGTTGGACAGTTATGACACATAGCGTCACTGTTTGTAAAAGACATTGTGTTTTTGTACAAAATTAACTATGTAGTAATGAAATTACCTTTTACCGTTTTGTAATTTATTTACTTTGATATATAAATGGTAAAAGTCCTTATGATTAGTTCCGGATTAAGATGATATGAGACAGTATCAATCCATAAAGGTTTAATCATTAAATATCCCTAGTCATAGTGTTATCGAGATTGGACATCGATAATGCGGAATAGACTAGTATTGCACTTGTGGGCGTTGTGAGGGCATAACAACATAGTTCTCATATATTTAAGTATTGGATACTTATGCAAGTGCGATAGGAGGTTGTGTTTTACCGATGGTACGAAAAACAGCTTCGCTCTGGATAGACCCCGTGGAATCCCATTGGTAGTATGTATATGTGTCTATGGGAGTCCGCTTCAGGGTAGGTGTATTTGGTCTTAACCTGAGACTTGCATCGCTAGTACTTGCGACAATCGATACGCTTTGGTTTTGGTCGTCCAGGACTTTAACAGATTCTGTGTACGCCTCTTCTGGGTTTATTGAGAATCGTAGTGTATTGGATGTGATGTCAAGACGGAAGTATCATTTCAGACATATGGAGATGATGATCACGCAGGGATTCGGAACTAGTTCTCTATTGTGTTGCAACCATCGGGATAATATGACAAGGTCAAGATTATCCGATTCAAAGAGACTAGTTGCTTGATATCCGATATGTGCTTCGTACGGGGCAGACATTATTCCAGCCTCAGGCCTTGCACGTGAACATCCGATACTGGATCGCAATATGTAATACTACGGTATACTACGCCTGATATAGATCGTAGTACGAGGTACATATGTGTTCGGATAGTCTGATGACCATATTTACTGCCAACATATCCAGGGATCTCTTGGGTCGCTTCCCGAGGATACACCGATTACGTATGATTCGAGCTTAATTAATCTGGGATTAATTACGGAGAGACTTTATCTTGGATAAATTATTATTTGAAGAGAGAGAAAAATTAATTTGGAATTAATCGCTAAATTAATATATTTGACATATTAATCGAAATTAGATTTCGATGCTGAATTAAAATTAGATTTTAATTCGGGCAAAAGAGTTAATTTAGAATTAATTCGTTAGCGACGTGAATAGTAATTTTACTAGGCATAATTATTTAATTAAATTCGATTTAATTACGTCGCGACGAAAGTTCATTAATTTGGAATTAGCGAACCCGGGCCCGGAAGTATTTGCGGGCCCATTCGTATTTGGAATCGAGTGGGGCCCACATATCACATCAACCTTCACATCACTTGTCACCTTTATTCACTTTATTGTGATGGGTTTAGGTGAGTTGGTGAAGGTGTGTTATACACTCCAAGTCAAAGCAAGTGTGTGATATATACCAAATCTAACTTTTGGTAAATGATTATTATTGTTTTTGAAACAAACACACATCTTCCATTCTCTCTCACCTTGGTCGAATGCAGTGAGCATTTTTCCTCTCCATTTTTCTTTCATCTTGACCAAATTTTGAAGGGAAAAATTTGAAGAATTTTTGTTGCATTAATTCTCAAAGAGCTAGCACTCATCAATGATTATAACAAGGTGTTAGGGAAACCTATTCAAGAGCTTGGAAACAATTAAAAGCTTGGAGCTTGGACACCATTTCTTGAAGGGTACCTTGGCCGAATCTTGAAGGAATTTGTGGGCATTTGACGCATCCAAAAACTTATCAATATAAGTGTGATTCCGCCACTATTCGTTGTTATTCATTCACATTTCAATGCTTATTTTGATCTTTGGAATAAACCTAGAAACCCAACATACATGATATATGAGAGGATCGAATAGGGAGCCACATAATCAATATGTCGAATATGTCAACTATGTGAACAACTTCAACAGGCTAGGCCTACAATCCTGGATGGAAAGATCATCCAAATTTTGGGTGTAAAAATTACCAAGGGGCATGACCACATGATAGATCACATGGCCTGTAGCAGAATAATGAAGTATTCAGGAAAGAAAGCCACCCATGGAAGAGCTATTAATACAAGTGGTGAATCACGATAAGCTTCTTACAGAGAAAATCATGGAAAATTCCAAGAACACTACAAACATTTGAGGCATTAATACTTAGCCAAGCTTCATTCGTTAAAGACATTGGAGAGTCAACTAAGACAATTGGCAAGTGTGCAAAACTATAGACCATTAAGTGTTTTTCCGAGTGATATAGGACCTAACACGAAGAGCCAGAATAATGAGTCATACAAGGCTATCACACTAAAGAGTGGGATTGTCATTGATAAGGATATTAGGGTAGAGCAACCGAAAGAGAAAAGGCAGAGTCAACTAAAGAAAAGAGGAGAGAGGAAGGAAAGCCTAAATCGAAAAACCCAACAGAATGTCTAAAGCGGTAAACCCAACAGATTATCTACCTCCTTCATACCCTCATCGTTTGCAACAACACAAGCTAGAAAAGCAAATTTTAAAATTCTTAGAGATCTTCAAGCAACTGCACATCAATATTTCTTTCACCGAGGCCTTAGAGAAAATGCCCAGTTATTTGAAGTTTTTGAAAGACATCTTTTCAAAGAAGAAGAAGATGGGCGAATTTGAAACTGTGGCCCTCACTGAGGAATGTAGTGCAATCATATAGAAGAAGCTATGTATCATGTAACATTGGTAACCATTATTTTGGTAAAGCTCTGTGTGATTTCGGTGCGAGCATCAACCTAATGTCGCTGTTCATTTATCAAAAATTAGGTTTGGGAGAGGCGAGGCCAGCAATATTCACGCTGAAACTAGTAGATAGATCTCTCACATGCCCTCGAGGAAAAATAAAGGACGTGTTGGTAAAAATGGACAAGTTCATTTTTCCCGCGGATTTCATAGTTTTAGACATTGAGGAAGACAGCAAAGTTTCTATCATCCTTGGACGACCCTTCTTAGAAACAGGTAGAATGTTTATCGACGTAAATAAGGGTGAACTGACTATGTGAGTACAAGATCAAGAAGTGACTTTTCATGTTTTCAAAGTCATGTCATGCCCCTAAAATGATGAAGAATTCCATAGGATAGATAGCATTGGTGATGAAAGTCTGGTCAACATGGATCACCGCTATGATAGGTCCGAAATGAAGTCACCACAAAAATTCTATGCAAATAAAAGAACTGATGAGTTGCTTATGTATGATGGCTAACCGCCACCATCTATGAGAATTGATCCATGGATGGAGACATTTGTTGAACCGTTGATAGATCTTAGAGGGATAGTACACAAACATAACAATATCACTAAACGTTCAGTTCCTATCATTATGTGAGAAACAAAGGAGCGAGCATTGGGCGGTCCTATCTTGGTCTACTAAGATTCCAAGGGAACCACCATGATTAATTGGGTGGTTATGTATGGCTGAAGATGTTAAACTTAGCGCTAGCGGGGAGGCAACCCACGCAATTATGTTTAATTTTGTTATTTTATTTAATTATTTTATTAATTAATTTTTATTTTCATTTTTATGTGTTACTTGTGTGTTTCATAATATTGCATGTGTACTTATACAGATACTGACGCAAACCATCTAATTCGTACGGCCGGATTTTGCTCAGATATTGAACTAGGAGCTCATCGCGCTGCTACCTGTGGCGTCGTGACTCAGGACCTAAAGGCGTCGAAAAATGGTACACTCCATGCACGGTAGTGTTGTTCATCTCTCTTCTATTTTAAGTTTATTTTACATTGAGGGAATGTAAATTTTAAGTTTGGGGTGTGTGCATGTGTTGTGTTAGTTAATTCCTTCTATAAAAATGATAAGTGCTCAATTTACTTTTATCTGATGCCTTAAGTAGGTGATCTAGGTTAGACAGGTATAACTGCATAATAGGTTTCTAGCATTAAGAACCTATGTGGTTGGTAAGGTGATTAGTTTGAGAAATTGATTTCCGATGAATGACTGTTTGCCTAGATGTCTATCTTTATTTCCTAGTGTTATAAAGTATGGTATGGTTGAAAAAAAATGAAAGAAAAAGAAAAAAATGGATGTGAAAAAAATTAATAAATAAATAAAAAGAAGAAGTTAAACCACCTAAAACCGATAAGTATGAAGTTATCCATGAGAGAGTGTTAGGACTATAATGAGGAGAAACGCTACCTGAAAAAAAAATAAAAAAAAAATAATCGTACCATACTAAGCAGAAAAAAGCAAATAAAATCATATTTTCAGATATCTAGGTTGGTTTGACCCATTAGATCCCAATTTTTAAGATGAAATCACTAAATTGACTTACTTGGGGATCGAGCTGTGACTAGACCTTCACACATACACACACACACTATGAGTCTGGGTTAGATAATTTATTCAAGAATTTGGATTTGAGTTATGTTTGGTACTTTGAAGATTTTTGTTGTTGTTACCCATATTGAAGCCTAGAATGATAGAAATATTTTTGATGAAGAATAAAGTAAGAAAAACTTACTAATTTTCAAAAAATCCTACCTTTCTTTTGCTTTCTTTCTTATTTTCTCTCAAACTCTCTTTGTATATGTTTCTAGGGTTCTTAGATTATGAAATAAAAAATTGAAACACGGCTTATATATTTTCTAAGCCATGACTGAAACTTGGAAGAATATTGGCCAAGTAATTTTTTAATTTTTATTTCATAAATTAATGTTGGAAAATGATTTAATTAAAAAATATTGTATTTATCCATTAAATACCATATTTGGACTAATTAAATCAAGCCATTTATACCATTTAAAAATGACCATTCCAACCAATTAAAATAAGCCATTTATCTTACTTTAATAAAGTAAAAAGATATTTATTATTTAATTAATTTATTTATTTAACATTTAAATAAACAAATAATTAAATACAAATATCTTAAATATATGTATTACATTTACATTTAATAATCAAAATACATATATTAATTATAAATATCAAATTCCACAATTTGACATTTAATAAATGACCGAAAGTCCCTAAACGCATGTATTATTGTTTAACCGTTAAAGGACTTATAAATAATGAGTATTATTTATAAAAGGTGCCATAGTGCTCTACGAGTATATTTCATTAGTGAGACTCTCTAGGTTCAGGCATATCCCTCACGAAATCCAATTTTGTGTCCATAATCTACCCACCCGTAAATTATGATGAACACGGATAAACTCTCTGAACCATACAGGTCAAGGTCATTGCATACGTATAATCCTTCTGTCACAAGTATTCAGATTATCCCACAGATATAGATAAAAATATCAAATCTCTATAGGTATAATCTCGTCGACGATTCTATTAGCAATCTCTTTAATAACACTTAGAACTTACTTCTACAGTGTTCCACGGGCCTATAGATTTAACAGATTTCTAATTACACATTGAATATCTATGCTCTGTATACAGAACAGACGGATCCTATCTTGATACACAGAATATCCTGAGGATCAGTCTACACCTAATGAACATGCGGAGTGATATGATACAGGGAGCATCAAAAAAACAAGCCTCGAATTATGGATCCAAGCATCCAAGGATGAAGCCTAATAATCCATTCAAGTTATTTGGCAATGAATGGGTCGAAAATATACAAGCGGAGTCCTCATAGAGGGGGTTAATGTTAGTATTTATTTTAGAGTGGGCCGACTATTAGGGGCCCTAGGTTTTAATATTGGTGTTTATTCTAGAATGGGTCAAATGTTAGGGGCTTAAGATTTTATTTGTAACAAGGATTATTACCTAGGGTTATTTCTGGTTTTTTAACATATTACAATTAGGGTCTCCATCGTACTATTTAAATAAGCTTTTCATTAATAAAATTGATGAATGTTTAAACCTAAAAATTAATATTTCATTTAGGCACATTAGTGGTGAGGCAGTGGATGGCTAACCATGGAAGAGTGGATTCTCTTCAAAACTTATCAAAGGGGGTTGTTGTCGTTTGTGGCGTTTCAAGCAATTAGGGGTTCATGAGGCTTTATTCTTCACGGGTTTCTAATCTCCAAACTTCGTTGTGCTTTCCTGGGTGTTCATAACAATATTTTGTGGGTTTCATGGGTTTTGTTCCCGCGGGGTTCACAGGAGTTGCGTGGATAACAATCTCTTGTGGGTTTGCTTGGCTTTGCTCCAAGCAGGTTTTCATCAGTTGGTATTCAGAGCTTTGGTTGCAGAGCAGGTAATATCTTATAGTTTGTGTTTTTTAATTTTTTTAAAAACTTTTATTTGAGTCCTGTTTTTGTTATTTTTTTCTTTTTCCTTGAGTCTTGTTTCTGTTAAATTGTTTTTTTTTTTTCTTTTCTTTGAGTCTTGTTCTCTAAATTTTTCTTTTCTTTGATTCATGTTTCTATTAATTTTTTTTCTTTTCTTTCAGTCTTGTTTCTAATAATTTTTTTCTTTTCTTTGAGTCATATTTCTATTAATTTTTTCTTTTGTTTCTTTCTTTTTCTTTTGTCATCCTGCATGTGTTGGATTCAAAAATTTCAAAAAAAAAAGAAAAAAAGTGGGCTATGGAAAAAAAAAAAAAAAAGAACCGAAAGACAAATCAGATTTGGCTAGAGATAAAGTGTTTGGACATTATAGATTGACCTTAAATAATCGAGGATGAATCTTCTTAAAGAATGGGAGAATGATATGATACAGGGAGCATTAAAAAAACAAGCCTCGAATTATGGATCCAAGTATCCAAGGATGAAGCCTAATAATCCATTCAAGTTATTTGGTAATGAAGGAAATATACAAGCGAAGGCCTTCTAGAGGGAGTTAATGTTAGTGTTTATTTTAGAGTGTGCCGACTATTAGGGGCCCTAGATTTTAATATTGGTGTTTATTCTAGAGTGGGCCAAATGTTAGGGGCCCAAGATTTTATTTGTAATAAGGATTATTACCTAGGGTTATTTCTGGTTTTTTTCACATATTACAATTAGGATTTCCATTGTACTATTTAAATAAGCTTTCATTAATAAGATGCATGAATGTTTAAACCTAAAAAATTAATATTGCCTTTAGGCACATTAGTGGTGAGGTCGTGGATGGCTAACCATGTAAGAATGGATTCTCTTCAAAACTTATCAAATGGGGTTGCAGTTCTTTGTGGCGTTTCAAGCAATTAGGGGTTCGTGAGGCTTTGTTCTTCACGAGTTTCTAATACAAACCTCATTGTGCTTTCCTGAGCGCTCATAATAATTTTTTTATGGGTTTCACGAATTTTGTTCCCGCAAGGTTCACAGGAGTTGCATGGATAATAATCTCGTGTGGGTTTGCTTGGTTTTGCTTCAAACAGGTAAAACCCACAAAAGAAAAGAAAAAAGATTAACAGAAACATGACTCAAAGAAAAGAAAAAAAATCATAAAAAAAAGAAAGAAAGCAAAAAAAATTAAAAATACACAAACTATAAGATATAACCTGCTCTGCAACCAAAGCTCTGAATACCAACTGATGAAAACCTACTTGGAGTAAAGCCAAGCAAACCCATAAAAGATTGTTATCCACGCAACTCCTGTGAATCCCGCTGGAACAAAGCCCGTGAAACCCACAAAAGATTGTTATGAGCGTCCAGGAAAACATAACAAGGTTTGGAGATTAGAAACCCATGAAGAACAAAGCCTCATGAACCCCTAATTGCTTGAAACGCCACAAAAGACATCAACCCCCTTTAATAAAATTTGAAGAGAATCCACTATTCCATGGTTAGCCATCCACGGCCACATCACCAATGTGCCTAAAGGTAATATTAATTTTTTTTGTTTAAACATTCATCCATTTTATTAATGAAAAGCTTATTTAAATAGTACAATGTAAACTCTAATTATAATATGTTAAAAAACCAGAAATAACCTTAGGTAATAATCTTTATTACAAATAAAATCTTGGGCCCCTAACGTTTGACCAACTCTAGAATAAACACCAATATTAAAACCTAGGGCCCCTAATAGTCAGCCCATTCTAAAGCAAACACTAACATTAACCCCCTCTAGGAGGCCTTCACTTGTATATTTTTGACCCCTTCATTGCCAAATAATTTGAATGGATTATTAGGCTTCATCCTTGGATGCTTGGATCCATAATTCGAGGCTTATTTTTTTGATGCTCTTTGTATCATATCACGAAGGTCTGATATTAATAGATCGGTGACGTGGCTGCCATCAAAATATGAAGGATACCTCATACATCCACAGTGGTATCTCAAGTCAAAGGACAACTATGCCCACTTGACCCGAGAAGATTCTTATTGACGTTGGTGTACCATCTATTAGGAAATCTTCAGTGAGTCGTTCAGTATTTATCCAATATAAACACCTACATATCTAAACGAGTCTCCCCAGACTCATGGTTCATTGGGATAAACCATCAGACCAAGTCTCGATATACAACATGTACTGGTCTCATCAGATTTTACTAACCGACCCGTGTTAGTAAATCTTGACCAGGAACTTTATTTGATAATATACTTTTAGTAGTGACATTTTCCAATGTCAATTACAAACTACTTTGTAACTGTGCACTACATCATATATTATCGGGTCTTTGTCTAAAATATACATATCACTAAATCATATTTAGTTTCAATCTAATCGTAATTAGATCGAATATGTATATAAAAGCAAGAAGTATTATCATAAATAAGTAATATTATGGAAAAAGTAATTGTCTATATTTATGAATCAGACATGAATACGATCTGGATTGGCACTTTGAGCACCAACCCTAACACTTCTCCGATCCTCATTGGCGTATTCCGTAAAATACTCCTGATGGATTACTAAATGACTATTTTTCTCTATAGATCTCGGCGTCAATAATTGTTTAACCTTCAACTGTAAACAATAGGATATTACACTATTTAAAATATATAACTGGTAAAATAATTTATATAAAGTTGATTTTATAAATAATACTCATAACATTATCCGACTATAGGAGCAAAACAATCAACTGTGCTTCTGAGGGGTTTCCCTTCAGTTTCCACTTCAAAATTCTTGGAATGTGCGAAATTTCTCTTCTTTTTTTGGCATATAAATTTGACAACCCTCGAATTGCTTCAAATGCACATGCCTGAAAACCATAAAAAAATCTAATCATATTGTATTTTTATATATATATGTACCTTGGATTCTTCGCATGTTCTCTTTTGAACTTTTCATATTTCCCTTCTAATATTCGCTCACATTCAACATATATAATATTCTAAGACCGTTTTCCCAATTGACAACCAAAAAAAAGATCCATATCATACATCAATTTCACCAGGCCATAATCAACTGGCCTAGCCTCCGATACTCTATTGGTAAAATAATATAAAGATATCATCAACGCATCTTCATCCGGTATTGACAAGAAGTTCAACTACTCGATCATCACATCCAAATTCTCGTAATTGGGCTCAGGGCTAACGAGAAAAATATCGATCACGCATGTTGTAACTCTTACAGACCTTCCAGAATCTACACCACAGTAAAGGTCAGTTACTAAAGCCTACTCACAGATCGAAAACTGAGTGAAATCATCTCCAATTCAAAACCAGAATTGGTTTTCTTCATCATTTTTAGATTCTGTTGATTAACATATTGTGCATTATCATTCTACTAAACTCTAATTCCATGTCAAGAAAATGTCCAAATATGAATCCTTGAACATTTGCAGTTGTATCTTAGTCAAATTGCTACTTAGGATATCAAAAACTCTTCGTATTTTTGTCATATTTGTTACCTGACCTCGAAAATAGTCCTTTATTTGTATAATCAAAGCCCATATGTGTGTCGACATATCTAAAAATTAAGCAATATATGACATGTCTGGATAAAAAAAAGAGATAAAATAAAAGAAATTATTTTTCTGTCCAACACACATTGTCGCACCTACTATCTCACACCTGATTGAGAGATGTCAGTTGTTGCTCAGTGCGACAACACACTACATCAAATGATATCGCACTAATTTCTGGCCTATATAATTCCACATAAAGTATGATGATTAGTGCAACAACAAATATCGCACAACAGTCACACACAAATGTGCGACAGTGTGCGATAATGGTTGTCGTACAATCAACACAGTATGCACATTACATATAACAAAAAAAATAAAATAAACAAGATGGAAGCATGTAATCGAACCAAAATATCAAGAAAATAATTGCATTTCATGTATAAAATTAAAAAACAGTGCGATATATACTCTGCAACAACTGATATTGCACTGACTGTCATCTTACATAATACGACAGTCAGTGCGACAAATACTGTCGCACTAAAGCAAAATAGTGCGACAACAACTGTCGCACGACAGTCGCAAACAAATTTATTATGTGCGACATGGCTGCAATAGTTGTTGTCGCACTATCAAACATTAGGCGTATTGGGCATTTTATTAAACACAAAGTATGCACATTACAAATGCTCCAGCAAAACATCAAGAATACACATTCATTTCATGTACAAAATAAAAAAAATATATATATATATCAATAAATCTTGTTTTTGTTTGAATCTAAAAATGAAAAGTCAAAAGTTGTCTTATATCGTCGGTTTGTGAGGGAGATGAGTGAAAAGTGAAAAGTGAAATGTGAAAAGGGAAATGTGAAATGTGAAATGTGAAATGTGAAAGAGAGAAACACGATTTGTAAAATGAAAAGTTATTTTGAACATATTTTTACCTTTTTTTATGTGATTTTTGTTTAAGATGAATAAAAAAACTTAATGAAGATTAATTGAGGAAAGTTTCTTATTTTATTGGCTAGGCTAATTTCCCTAAAAGATTTGACCGAGTCTTTTAAAATTATAAGCTTCCTGTTAGGCTGTATGGATATTAAAATATTATCAAATTGTAACGGCCAACCCAAAAAGTCATCCTTCTTCGCTGTACATGATTCTTTCTTTAATTTCAATTTTATTTTATTTTATTTTATTTTATTTTTTTAAGTCATTACGGATATTTTATGGGACCACTTCGAGAAATTTCTTTAACATGAGGGTCAAAACAGTAAATTCACATAAATAATTGGAAAAAATGTGGAAACACAGAAGACATCTCCGCTTTTGTATTGGTTGGTTATTCTGTTCTGTGATGTAATAATGTAAAACCGCTTTGAAACATCCGGCCGTTGTTGCAGCAGCAGACAAGGAGAGAGAGAAGAAAAAAAAAAAAGAGCTAACGAAGTTGGAAAGAAAGCACCCCCCAGATTTATCTATATTTTCATTTTTACCCCTCGAATCGAAACCTAACCTTCGTTTCTCGTTTCTCGTTTCTCGTTTCTCTCTCGGGTGAAGGTTTTTGTTTTTGGGTGTGTAAATAAGGCCATGATTGGAGAGAAAGATCTCTCCGGTGATCTTCCTTGTGATGGAGAAAACTCTGTGAGCAGCAAGTTCTCACTTCAAAATCACAAGGTTATAGAGCAAAATAAAGGCAAACCAGATGAGAAAATGAGTTTCTCTCAAAAGGGTCTTGATTTTTTTAAAGAATCAAGCATGGATCTTGATGGGTTACCTTCAAAACCCTCAAAGAACTCCCATAATTTTGGCTCTGAAGAGCTTACTCTCAGGTACCTATGTGAAAATTCTAAGCTTGTTTGCTCTCAAAAGGGTAAAGAAGTTGCCTTTATGGATAGTTCAAATCAAGATGGGAAATGGGTGGAGAGAGATTTCTTGAATTTGAATGAGAGTAGAGTGATTTCTTCTTCTTCTAAAAGAGAAATTGAAGAAGATGTAGAAGAGTTTCAAGGTGAGAACAATACTAATAATAGAGAGAAGAGAGCAAAGTTAGAGACTCTTAATTTATCTCTATCTTTGCCTGATGTGTCTCTGTCTTTAACTGCGTCTAATGCTTTGCAAAATAATGTTGAGAGGCCAAAGCCTATTAGGAGTATTCAGTCTTTGGCACCTTCAAGGGACAATACACAAACAACTTGTTCGAATGATTTCACTGCTGCTTCGCTTTCATATTCGTATTCACATCCGTTTTCGCATAACCCTAGTTGTTCGTTAACGCATAATTCGACCGATTTTTATGATTATTCTGTTGGCAGAGATGATCAGATTTGGTGTGGTGGTGAGGGGACAAACGGGTCGGTTCATAGTCGGTTTAGGCCTATTGGAGATGGGGCTGTTGCTTTGAACAATCATGGTGGAGGAGGAGGAGGAGGAGGAGGTGGTGGTGGTGGTTTTTCGATGATGCAAAGTAGTCATGTGATGAATAAGGATTCGTGTAATAATAGTCTTTATAAGACTACTAGCTCAGACAATATTTCATTTTTACCATCTGAATTGCCTGCTCGGCCTCGAGTAAG
This sequence comes from Zanthoxylum bungeanum, assembly GCA_019454045.1. NCBI lineage: Eukaryota > Viridiplantae > Streptophyta > Magnoliopsida > Sapindales > Rutaceae > Zanthoxylum > Zanthoxylum bungeanum. The sequence continues at coordinate 2,668 of SKCR01028939.1, read as the reverse complement.
CACGAATTCAGGGGATTCAAGGAAGAAGGATTCCGAGAATTTGAGAGGCTTGCAGAGCATGGATGGAGGGAGAGCTCGAAAGCTTTCTAGACCGGAGAGAATTCTTCGAGAGATTGTATCAGAGGCTATTCCTGTCATGGCTCAAATAATTCAGGAGCTTTCAGAAGAAACTCTTGAATCGGTTAAGGAGTACTTGAAAAATCTTTTTGTGACGCCTGAGAAGAGAGAAGAATTGGGAGCTCTGAAAAAACGACTTGAGAGAAGATCTGATCTTACCAAGGAGACTCTCACAAAATGCCACAAGGACCAATTAAACATATTGGTTGCAGTGAAAATGGGACTTGGAAGCTTCTTGTCTGCTAAAATTCAGCTTCCTGTAAATGAGCTGGTGGAGATTTTCTTGTATATGAGGTGTAAAAAATGTGAATTGCAAGAGCATATTGCCTGTTGATGATTGTGACTGTAAAATTTGCTCCACAAATAAAGGATTCTGCAGCTCATGTATGTGTCCGATTTGTCTGAATTTTGATTGTGCTAACAACACTTGCAGTTGGGTTGGCTGTGATGTTTGTTCACATTGGTGCCATGCTGCTTGTGGTATTCAGAGGAATCTGATTAAGCCTGGTCCGAGCTTGAAGGGGCCATCGGGAACTTCTGAGATGCAATTCCACTGCATTGGTTGTGGTCATGCTTCGGAGATGTTTGGGTTTGTTAAGGATGTGTTTTTGCATTGCGCGAAGGATTGGGGTTTGGATACTTTGATCAAGGAGCTTGATTGTGTCACAAAAATTTTCAAGGGAAGCAATGATTTTAAAGGAAAGGAATTGCAAAAGAAGGCTGCCGAGTTGGTCTCCAAGCTGGAAAACAAAGTGATGTCTCCTTCGGATGCTTGCACTTTCATTATTCAGTTCTTCTGTAGTAAGTTTCCTGACTTTACTCAGTTGTTATATCCATACAGTTTTAATGCTACTTGTTGTCAGTTGAAGTGGCCATATGTTGATCACATCCCAGTGAAAAAACCGTGGATAATCAATTTCATTTGTTAGGCCTTTTTTCCTTTTGGAATTTTGAGCCACGCATGGAGACTGAACTTCGTCATATTTCTTTCATTTAGAAGTTGAATTCATTTGTCTGGGTTTTTTAATGACTTGTAGCAGGAAAATGGGAAAAAAATCAAATAGAGACAAAAAGAGAGGAATGTTTGGATTAAATGTTAAATGTCCTTGATATGGAAACTTGATTTATCAACAAAAGGCCTCATTGTAATTTTGAGCCACGCATGGAGACTAAACCTTTTCATATTTCTTTCATTTAGAAGTTGAATTCATTTGTCTGTGTTTTTAATGACTTGTAGCAGGAAAATGGGAAAAAAAATCAAATAGAGAAAAAAAGAGAGGAATGTTTGGATTAAATATTAAATGTCCTTGATATGGAAACTTGATTTATCAACAAAAGGCCTCATTGTAGAGGAATCTTCCGGAATCGGAATAGCTAGTAGAGACAAAATTTACCCTCATCAGACTAAACAACATTGAGACAAATGGAAAACAGTGAGCTAACTATTGCAAACATTTAATTTGCTGGAATTTTGAATGTGGAAGTTTATTTTACTTCTCATTTTATTTTCTGCTGGTAGTAATGCAGTTGAAACTCGAAAGTTGCTTTTGTTTCTTGAGATAGAGTGAATTTGGTTTACTTACTAGCTTCGTTCTCCTATATCCTTAGTCTGGTATCTATAAACTTGAGTATTCCATTTGGTGCTGTTAAATTCGTTGTTTAAAACTTGAACAGACATGGTTCAACAAGTCTTTGTGATGAGAATCTAGTATAATTTGGATTTTTATGTCTTGGGCTAACTCTGGAGACATCATTTATTTGCTTGACGATGTCTCGAGGTAAAAATCGTGAATGATTTCAGAGAGAAAATAAGTATATTTAACTCAAGAAACTTTATGAGTATCCATTGAAGTTGGAAAATATCTGGAATTTTACTAAAAAAACTGCCAGTATTTGGTATGTAAATAATAGATTCAGGCTAAAATTCTTCCTCATAATACTTATATTATTCTATTCTGAATAATTATCACCCATTGGTTTCTTTAATTAGACAATCTATTCTGAATTTACGGAGAAATTTGTGAAAAGTGTATTACTGTGTTTTGCAAGGGGTCTAAGTAATAAATCAATAAACGACACCCCAATGCTTGATTAAGTTTGTTATCTGAAATATAACTTAGGTCAATATGTCTTGCTTCATGGATTGATGGCTGTGTATTAGGGCACCGGGTATGAATATATTCGTAGGCATTCAGTTAGAAAATTTCCAATTTGAAGATGAAAAAGTAAACCGGTTCTGGGCATGGACATGTAATACAACACATAACAAAGGAGTATTTGGTTTTGATCTGACAATTTGTCATGATTATACTGTTGGCCAGACGGTGCAATAAGAGTAGTAGCAAGTTTTTTAGCTCGTATCATTTTATTGCTACTATTAGCTTGAAGAAGGGTTGTGTTGTTTTATTGCTTTCCATGTTACACTTTATTTGGCTATTTTGTTATATATGATGATGCTCTTTGCCTCCTTCCCGTTTTTAGCCTTTTACTAGATTCCTGAACTGAACCTGATTTTGTACAAATTTCAAATTGATTTAGTTTGCCCATGTTA
>SKCR01028938.1:0-68558 GCA_019454045.1 Zanthoxylum bungeanum | reverse complement strand
CGTCAATTTAATTTAAGTCCAATGAGCTTTAATTAATTTCTTTAGGCATGGGCTTCGGCAACCAAAGCCCAATAGTGGAATCACCCAAAATGCCTTAGAAAATCAATTTCGGCCCATTAGGCCCAATTAAACATTAAAGGTTCATTAGTCGCATTTGGGCTTTATGGTAAGGTTTTGGGCCCAATTGGATCCAATCCACTTGGCCTAATCCAAACTTGATAAATCAAGCCCAATAGGCCCATTACAACTTAAATCTAATTTCAAAATTAGGCCCAAATAATTAAATCCAAAAATCCAATTTTCACAATTAATTACCAAAAGTGCATTATATGATTAATCAACTAAATCAACATTTCCAAAACACACTAAATTAGTCCAATAATCATACTCAATCCATTATCATATGTCCAAACACAAATGAAAAATCAAACCCATTACATGCTTTTAGTCTCGGCCAAAAAGGGGATTGTGTCCGATTGGTTTCGATCCAATCGAACCTACAATCGACATTAAATCACCATCTTATATGATTTCATACACATCCAATGTCACAAAATCAAAATATACCAAGACATTAGGGCATTGATACATTCGGCCATGGTAGGAATTGGGGTTTTTGTCCAATTCGAAATCCAATCCATCGATTCAAATTAACGTCAACCTAATCGATTCTAACTCATCAAATGAATCAAAAATCAAAAAATCCAAGATCCAAAATTTTCAATTCCATTCGGCCAAGATATCTATTTTGGGAAAATAATTCAAATCATTTTTCGTCAAATTGATCCAACCAAATGAAATTAAACATGTTATAAGCATACTCAAACAAACAATTTATTCAAATCATGCTCAAATCACATTTACCCAAAATTTTAAGGCCCTACATTTTTCATGCTTGAACCTAAGCTCTTGATGCCATTGTTGGTTTTTATTAAGGGCGGGATCAAACAAGCAATGAAATATAAGTGCGAATACATCGAGGAAGATAGCGGAATACTCACATCGATCGGTTGAGTCGATTTGGAGACGAATCAAGCCAAAAGCCCACTGCCATTCACGCCCAAAGATGCAGTTCACTACCTCCAAAAACGAAATTTGAGTGAAGAAACGGAGCTCCAAACTTCGTCCGACGGATCCCGGCTCATGGGCGAACCTCCCTACCACCTTCGCAAGCTCGTAAGCGTGCTAGCGCTTGAGTTATCACCATGAAAACTCACCCTTGCTTCCCTTTATTCACGCCTAAATAAGCTCAAACAGTGAGGATTTTCACTGTTTGGGCGTGAGGAAATTGGAGAGAAAAGAGGATACAAATTGTGTAATAGATTAATGAAATGCATTTGAAGTATATCTTATATACTTGTGTGAAATTCATTTTAATTTCACTTGCATTTACCTTTAATTTGAATTTCAAAAGTCAAACAAAAAGGTAAACACTATGCATGTCAATCACAAGTCTAGTCCACACTATTCATATCAACTTTATTTAAAGTGACATGATGTCAAGTCACATCACTCAAAGTGACAAGTGATTGACGCTTGATGCGACTAATTGATTTGACGTTATGACGACTTGCGTTGCCGCACTCGAATTCGAAATACGAATGCGCTCGTAATCACACTCGGGCTCGGGTTCGCTAATTCTCAATAGCGAATTTTCCGTCGCATCGTAATTAAATGATTACGCCTAGCGAATTCACTATTCACGTCGCTAACGAATTAATTCTAAATTAATTCGTTCGCCCGAATTAAAATCTAATTTTTAATTCCGCGTCGAAATCTAATTTCATTTAATATATCGAATATATTAATTTACCGATTAATTCCAAATTAATCGTTATCTCTCTTTAGACGATATTTTATCCTAGATAAAAATATCTCCGTAATTAATCCTAGATTAATTTCTCTCTCTTCTATATAATCCCAGATTATTTCAAGAGTGCGAGTTGTGCGTCATCGGTGGATTATCGGGAAAAGCGACCCATGAGATCTCGGATAAGGTGGCAGTAAATCCGGTCGTCGGAGTATCTGAATCACGTACGTACCAAGTACTACGTTCTACCGATTTACGAGACAAGGTCGGTCTTAGCAAAGCCGATGTCTACCCAATTCTCCGGTGATATTCATCCAATGAATAGTAAGATCTGTATCAAGCGTAGTATACTAATGTATTGTGGATATTAGTCCAGTATCAGATAATCACGTACTAGGGCTGGGGCTGGAAAAGTGTTGCCCCGTCCGAAGCACATATCGGATGTCTGGTAACATAGTCTCTATAATCGGATATTCATGACTGGTCATAATATCCTGATTGGCTGCGCAGCACTCAAGAGCACTAGTACCGTATACCTGCATGACATCATCTCCAATATGACTGAAGTGATACTTCCGTCTTGACATCACATCCAATACACTACGACTCTCTGATAAACCCAGAAGTGGTGTACACAGAACCCGTTTAAAGTCCCCTACCACCAAGACCAAAGTCTATCGATTATCGTAGTATTAGCGATGTAAGTCTCAGGTTAAGACCATACACACCTACCTTGATTCGGCCTCCCATAGACACATAGTCATAATCCAATGGGATTCCGAGGGGTTATCAAGAGCGAAGCTGTTTCCCGTACCGTCGGTGAAACACGACCTCCTATCGCACTTGCATAAGATCCCATACTTATATATAGTGAGAACTATGCTGTTGTGCCCTCACACGCGCACAAGTGCAATACTAGCCTATTCCGCATTATCGATGTCCATTCTCGATAATACTCGGCTAGGGATATTTAATGATTAAACCTTCGGGGACTGATACTGTCTCATATCATTCTCAGTCCAGGTACTAATCATAGGGACCTCTCTTCATTTATATATCTATGGTGATCTAATCACAAATGATGAGAGTGCAATTCTTTGCCACATAGTTAATTTGCTACAACAACACAAATGATCTGTGCAAATAGTGACGCTATGGGTCATAATGTCCAACATGCGTTGTCTATGGTAGGCCGCATCAGGGTAGGTGTATATGGTCTTAACCTGAGACTTGCATCGCTAGTACTTGCGACAATCGGTAAACTTTGGTTGTGGTGGTTCGGGGCTTTAACGGTTCTGTGTACGCCACTTCTGGGTTTATCGAGAATCGCCAGTGTACTGGATGTGATGTCAAGATGGAAGATCACTTCAGACATATGGAGATGATAATCACACTGGATACAGAACTAGTAACTCTATAAAAGGTTTGGCAACCGTCGGGACAATATGACCTGGTCAGGATTGTCCGATTTAAAGAGACTAGTGTTTGATATCCGATATATGTTTCGTACGGGGCAGACACATTCCAGCCCCAGGCCTAACATGTGATCATCCGATACTGGATCGATGTACGCAATGCTACGGTTATACTACGCTTGATAAAGATCTAATATTCTAGTAAGAATATTTCTGGAGAATTGGGTAGGCATGGCGCTTTGCTAGAAGCCAACCTTGTCTTGTAATCGGTAAAAATGTAGTACGAGGTACGTACGTGTTTGGATTATCCAACGACCGTATTTACTGCCACAATCCGGAGATCTCTTGGGTCGCTTCCTGAAGATTCACCTATGATGTTTGATTCGAACTTTATTAATCTTGGATAAATTGCGGAGGAAAACTTTATCTTGGATAAAATGCCTTATTAGGAGAAAGAAAGAGAGAGATCGATTAATTTGGAATTAATCGATAAAATAATATATTCGATATATTATTAAACGAAATCAGATTTCGACGCGGAATTAAAATCGATTTTAATTCGGGCAAACAAATTAATTTAGAATTAATTCGTTAGCGATCTGAATAATAATTCCGCTAGGCGTAATTATTATTTAATTCTCGTCGCGACGGAAATTCGTTAATTCGAAATTAGCGAATTTGGGCCCGAAAGTGTTTGCGGACACATTCGTATTTTGAAACGGGTGGAATCCGAAAATCACATCGCGATATCTCATTACTTGATACGAATAGATGATGGATGTATCTAGTCACCTTAAGGGATGATACATTGTCTCTATTCTCAATGTGAGATAATGATGGCACATGATGAATTTTCCTTTGGAGGGAAAAACCTTTCACGGTTTTGAAGGGTTTTTTTATTAAAAAAATTCATTTGGTATTTGATATCATTGATTTTGCTTTTCATTTGTCACTCACGCGTTTTGGAAACAAGAGAGAACAAAAAAATTGAAAAGTCTCACTCTCTCTTCTTCCTTTGCTCACGCCGTGAGCTTCATTGAAGGGCAGAAAAATTGTTTTTCATCTCCATTTTTGCTAGCACAAACAAGGATCAAAAGAGGTGATAGGGAAACAACCTTAGAGCTTGGAACACTTGAAGACTTGGAGCTTCTCTTCCTCTTCATCTTGGCCGAAACTTCCACCATTGAAGACTCAAGATTGTCTTCACCATTTTCGTCACAAAGCTTAGTAAGTATGATTCCGCCATGTTTTAGCTTTGCATGATGTTATATGTATTTTATGGCTTAATCTTCTTTGGGACTAATTATAGAAACCAACACATTTACCCCTCCATCAACTATTCAAACAACCAAATTTACCTTCTACCATGCGGTCCCACACATTTGACATCAAATTTACCCTAGCCTTCATTTTCAACAAGCTTTTCAAGCCATTAATGACATATCCCCACACCATTTAATAGAAACCCCACGCCATAAGGAACACATGCCTCACATTCATTTTCAACACATCATCCACCAAATTTCAACAAAGTTTAGCCAACCCAATTAATACCTCTCATTAGTGGTTGCCTACCTAATTAATGCACCTCCATTTGCCTACTTAAAGAGCCCTTAGTTCACCATTCTTCCCCTAGCATCTTCATAGCACATACATAACACAAATACTTCATTCTCCTCTCCAAGAATTCATGTCCACTGCCCTGAAGAATTAACCACATTCACGCCAATACAGCAGCCCCGATTCATGCCAATATAGCCTCCATACAGCAGCCACCTAGCACGCCTAATTGCCACTAAAATAAGCCCCACTTTACGCCCAATTTCCACTAGAACAAGCCACCTAGCATTCACGCAAGTCAGCCCCTCCACACAGCCCCAAAATCCCCATAAAGCTACGCCATTCAGCCCTCCTTGCAGCCCCTGAAGCACGCCTATTCCAGTACCTAAAGCACGCATATTCCAACCCCTGAAGCCCGCAAATACTGCCCCTGAAACACACAAACACAACCAGTAAACCAACCCCTGAAATTGACGCCAAAACTCCCCTGGATCAGCCACTGATCCTCACGACATTAGCCCTCTATTTCCCCCTGAAATTGATGCCAAAAATCCTCTGAAACAGCCCCCATTCTGCCCCTTTTGCAGTTCACGACAAACCCTTTACTGCACTGCCAGTAATTACCGCATAAATACCCCCCTAAAACTGTCCAGAAAACACCCGAAAACTGCATACAAACTGTCCAGTCCTTAGCTATAAAACCGCACAAAAACAGCAGCCCAATACCCCTTCAAACACGCCAAAACAGTCGCCAATTCACTGCTAACTAGTAAGCCAAATATCTTGACCTGAAAATAGTGGCCCAAATAGCGAAACAGCGAAGAAAAGCGTTGAACCAGTGAACCAGAGGAGTTGCGGAGCATCAACCCTTCCGACGGCCGTGTAACGCACTTCCGAGCGACAACAAAAGAGGTTAGACCTGAGGGCAGCCCTTTTATCTATTATCCTTTATTTTTAGTTATTTTATTACTTTATTTCACATGAGTATTGTTGATTCGTGTATGATGTGATTCTGGGTGAACAAAATATGTGTTCTCTCTTGCGGTATATCGGATGGAAACCCGGACAAAAATTCCATAGCCGAATCCGAATGGACGGTAGTGCGGTTTGTACTCGGGATATAATGCCACGTACGCTTGAGAGATAAACGTATTTTGTTTCATCTAACCTTGTATTCGAGCATGATTTAGTCTAGTATGTTGTTTATTTTTAAAGCATGATTATGTTACTTCTTTATGCATGATTTAGTTATTTTCTTTCGCAATAGGAGTTTAATTTACATTTATGTTTAGGTTGTTATTTATTTTCGTATTTGATAATTCAACACGCTCATTGTGTGATATTGTATGTTTGCCGTTATGATAACTAACTTTTAAAGCATGTAAACTTAGATTTAAGCCGTATACGAATTTAGGTGTAGGTTACCTTTTGCAAATGTATGTTGAGTAGACTTGGTTAAAATTGTACAAATCCGTTCATTACAAATGACATAAGTAAGAGACCATTCCGAACCCAACGGTTGAGGTCTTCCCTTGCGAGGGGTGAGTGCGGACTTAAATCATTTTCCTAGTTCACATTGGGTGGCGACTCCATTTTATTTCTTCAGTTTAGTTCCCCGCTGGCTACTCCGTACTCCCAACTAGGCCGTGAGCCTGGAACAACGTCGTCGATTTCTGTGTCCTATATTTAGTTTCAATCTAATCGTAATTAGATCGAATATGTATATAAAAGCAAGAAGTATTATCATAAATAACTAATATTATGGAAATAGGAATTGTTCGTATCCATGAATCGGACATAAATACGATCCGGATTGGCACTTCGAGCACCAACCCTAACAATTTCTCCCACTTGTTCTAGTTCCAATCCATGGTATCATATTCATATCTAAATATGTATTACATACGCATGGTCCTTAAGATCTGACCTAGCACTCAAGAGGTAGGCAACAACAATTAGGCCTGATATATCATATTGAGTTTTTACAACAAACTTAATTGTTTCCCTTAGCCATCATCATTCATATTTTGTAGAACCTAAGTTATACATCAATCTGACTCATATGCGACATCAATATTGTGTTATAGCTACTAAGTTGTCTATGCATTTAGAGATCAAATCCAAATATTATGAGACAACCGTAAGCACAACACTAATATCAAAACTTCTAATCTATAAGGTCAATATGCAACTTCACAAGTCATTACTTCATAAGTTACAATTAATTCCACTAATATAGTAGAATCAACCGCGAAACTCCCACTGCATATTTTTTGATTCTATATGACGTAGACTGTCTAACGTCATAATTAGACTCAAAACTAATATGACCCTAATGGTTACAGATTATATTCTCCATGATTAAGAAACTCATTCTTAATATCTCAAAGATAACAAATACATGTTTCAAGACCCATTCTATGGTCAACAAGGTATCAAAATAACCCATAACAATTATGATTAAATTGATATCTATAATCACATATAATATAGTATTTATTAGTTCATCATCGTATAATACATAAGATTGACTAGACATTCTAATCAATATCTCTTTCGATAAAGGAATCATCCTTTACGAAAGATAAATACTATATACAAGAGACACACTAACTGTCAAACAGTTATACTAACTGTCACACATATATTCTTGTTGTGTCCTTTATTAGATCATATCTAATGCATGACTAATGGGAATATCTCATAAGTCACTTGTTTTATATCATATAAAAAACTTTATATCAGATATAACAGAGACTACTCCCACTACTTTCATGGAGAAAAGAAGACTTAGGTAAATCTGTTACCTCACAAACATCTCATTATTACATTAATAACGATAATGTATTTAGGATATATAACACTAGAAAGAAATATATATGCTCCCACTAACCCTACTATCACATATGTATTCTCTATTCTTTGATAAAATCAGACAATCTGACTGTTATCAAAAGTAGAAAATACAGATTTTCGGAAAGCTTATATGAGTCTAGAATAGGCTCTATAAGCTGGTATATCAAACTGTGATCTTAACAGAATACAAACTCCAGGACCATTCTAGAATGAACTCTTCAAACAAAGAAATCACAATGGATCTCTTCTTCGAATAAACCATTCAGGAACGCCACTTTGTATTCCTAGCTAAAATACATAGTTTAATATCAGCACTAACCAACAGATCCTTAATTGTTCAATTAGTGTGATTAGAGTCATTTTTCCTCCAAATCTACAATAGATTGCTGAGTATAACTGTAGGACACAGAAATCGGCGTTGTTGTTCCAAGCTCGTGGCCTAGTCGGGAGTACGAAATAGCCTACGGGAGACTAAATCGAAGAATAATGGAGTCACCACCCAGTGTGAACTGGGAAATGATTTAAGGCCGCACTCACCCCTCGCAAGGGAAGACCTCAAACCGTTGGGTTTGGAATGGTCCCTTACTTATGCCACTTGTAATGAAAAGATTTGTGCAATAATCTAACCAAGTCTACGCAACCTACATACGCGAGAATAACCTATGTCTAAGTTCGCATACATGAAAGTAAGACCTATACCTAAGTTTGCATGCATAAAAATAAAACATATATCTAAGTTTGCATGCATAAAAGTAAGTCGACATAACGGCAAGCACGCAATCACATGAACGTATTAAACCGATAAACATGGCAATATAAATAAATAATAATCTAAACATAAATGAAGAAGAGACATAATTAAGTTCCTAATACGAAAGAAATAACTAAATCAAGCTTGAATATGCTAAACAACCTAATCATGCATAAAAGTAACATACTATTTCTAATAAACAACGAATAAACACAAGATTGGATGAACGAAATATGTGTGTTTCTCAAGTGGTACGTGGAATTGTATCCCGAGTAAAGACCGCACTACCGTCCATTCGGATTCGGCTACATAATTTACGTCCGGGTTTCCATCCAATATACCACGAGAGATAGCACAAAATCATTCATCCCATGGCCACAACATACATAAATCAAAGATACGCATGTGAAGCAATAATAATAACTAATAAGAAAAAAAATGGGAATAGATAAAAAAAAATGGTGCCCTCAGGTCTAACCTCTTAAGTCGTCTCTTGGAAGTGCGTTACGCGGTTGTCGGAAGGGTTGATGCTCCGCAACTTTTCTGATTTACTGGTTTTCTATTTTCCTTCATCGCCTCGCTGTTTTGGGCTGTTATTTTGGTGATTTTTTAGATTGGTTTTGGGACTATTTAAGGGCTATTTTTTGGTGATTTAGGGACTATTTTTGTGGGCAGTTTCGGTCGGGGGTAATAGTTTATTTGTGTTACCAAGTGTCGAAGTTGCAGTCCGTGCGTACGTTAAGGGTTTATTATTTGTTCTTGGCTGGTCGGTTATTTTGTCTGGTTGTGGGTAGTATTGTGGCTTCTTTATGGCTTAGTCGGTGAGTGGATTTGATTTGTGTGTGCTGTTTGTATTTGTTCCGTGAAAGAGCAACGAGTGGCGTGAGTTGAGAGGGCTAAGCTGTGTTGTTTTTTCGGCTCACGTGAATGGGATGTGTGAGTATGTTTGCTAGGGGCTGCTTCACGTGAAAGAGGGCAAGTGACATGTGGTTGGCTGAAGGGGCTAGGGCCTGGCGAATGTTTGGTCAGTGTATGTGGACTATTCTGTATGTATCGACTGCATGAGGGTTTTTTAACGTGTTGAGTGAGTGAGAGAAGATGGGACGTGAGGTGAGAGAATGGCTTAGGGTTTTGTTTTCTTGTTTGTCTCGTGTGGCCGTGAATGTGCTCTCCATTGTGTATTACCGTGGATGAGCTCTCTCCCATTAAAGGTTTGATTTATGTGTCTTTTTATAACAGTGGGTTATGGTTGTTCTTGTATGGGTAGGAAACGAAGATTGTGTAATAATTAGGGAATATTTAATTAGTTTGTTATAAGGAAATGGTTTCTTTAATTTAGGAAGGTAATTTGTTTTAGTTTAGGAAATGGATTTATGGGATTTGATTTGATTTATTTAGTTTAGGAAGGTGATTTGATTTGATTTATTTAATTTGGGAATGTGATTTGATTTGATTTATTTAATTTGGGAAGGTGATTTGATTTCATTTTAACATGTGTTTAATTATTTTGGATTGGGCATGGAGGCTTGGGCGTGTGGCTTGGCCTTTTTTGGTGGCCTTGGGCGTGTGGGTTAAGGATGAATTTTAAAACAGAGATCCAACGAGCGAACCCAAAGCTAAGCAAACGAATTAAGTCCAACAAGGTATTGATTTCTAAATTTTCCCTTCCGACTTCCGTTTCCCGTGACTTCCGCAACTTAAAGGGTAGTGCCTCCATACAAGGCTCATCATCGGGACTTATATCCAAAAATATAGTGCCTACAGTCGCCCCCATTTTGATGGGACTTGTGCAGTGTGTGACAGTGACAATTCTCTCAAAGTTATGCAATGTATTTTTACTTACCTGGCTCGCCAGGTGCTGCCTGACTTCCTGTTGCTTCGAACAGAGTTGATCTGGTGGTGAGGTGCTGTGACCCCAAGGTTCATCCCTGCAAGATGCTGCTGCGATATCTAGGAATCACTACCAAACTGAGCTGATAAGAGGTGGTGAGGTGCTTCTATCTCTGGGATTCATTCCCAATCTGAGTTGATGATGTGGGCCTCGACCATGGGATCCATTCCCGAAACTACTGACAGTGTAGGCCTCAACCCTGTGATTCATTCCCAAAGCTGCTGAAAATATGGGCCTCGACCCTGGGATTCATCCCGAAGTTGATGATGCTGTGGCCCTCGACCCTGGGATTCATTCCCGAAACTGTTGATAATGTGGGCCTCAACCCTGGGATTCATTCCCGAAACTACTGATAATGTGTGCCTCGACCCTGGGATTCATTCCCGAAACTACTGATAATGTGTGCCTCGACCTTGGGATTCATTCCCGAAACTACTGAAAACATGGGCCTCGACTCTGGGATTCATTCCCGAAGCTTCTGACAACGTGGGCCTCGACCCTGGGATTGGGATTCATTCCCGAAACCGCTGACAATATGGACCTCGACCCTGGGATTCATTCCCGAAACTGCTGACAACGTGGGCCTCGACCCTGGGATTCATTCCTGAAACCGCTGACAATGTGGGCCTCAACCCTGGGATTCATTCCCCTAACTGTTGACAACGTGAGCTTGACCCTGGGATTCATTCCCGAAAACCGTTGATAATGTAGGCCTCGACCCTGGGATTCATTCCCGAAACTACTGACAACGTGGGCCTCAACCCTGAGATTCATTCTCGAAAACTGCTAACAATGTGGGCCTCGACCCTGGGATTCATTCCCCTAACTGTTGACAACGTGGGCCTCGACCCTGGGATTCATTCCCGAAAAACGCTGATAATGTAGGCCTCAACCCTAGGATTCATTCCCGAAACTACTGACAACGTGGGCCTCGACCCTGGGATTCATTTCCGAAAACCGCTGACAATGTGGGCTCGACCCTGGGATTCATTCCCAAAATTGATGATGCAGTGGGCCTCAACCCTGGGACACATCCCGAAACTGCAACTGATATATGGGCCTCGACCCTGGGACGCATCCCAAAACTGCTGATGATGTGGGCCTCAACCCTGAGACTCATCCCCCAAACTGCTACTGATGTGGGCCTCGACCCTGAGACTCATCCCCAAAACTGATGCTGATGTGGGACTCGACCCTGGGACTGATACTGATGTGGGCCTCGAACCCAAACTGATACTGATGATGTGTGGGCCTCGACCCCGGGACGCACCCCAAAAATGCTACTGATGTGGGCCTCGCCCCCAAACTGATACTGATGTGGGCCTCGACCCATGCTCCATCCTCGAAATGCCATTCCCGGCATACTGAACCTCATCACCGAGGCATGGCTGATGTGATGGTTCATTCCCAAACCGTGCTGCTTGAGAAAAGGTAGACTGGTCGCCCCCATTCTCGGTTAATCTTTCTGTTCTTTGATGCTTTCATGAGATCAATGTAGATATCCTGATGTGATATTACATGCCAACATATTATACTGCCTCTCACGAGATAATCCCGATAGCTAAAAATATTTTTTCCTCAAAGGATGCTTCGTGTCGCAACCAGAGAACCTTCAAAGTACTTGATACACTCAAATCTGATCGCCTGAATGAGTGATTGAACTAGACTACAAGTGTGTGTGTGAGAAGGTTCTGTCGCAGCTTAATCCTTAAGTAAGTCAACTCGATGATTTTGTCTCAGAGAATTGGATCAGTGGGTCTAACCAACCTAGATGTCTGGATCATACTCTACAATTACTTCTTCGTACTAAACATGATATGGTTTTCTTATTCTTTTCTTTCGTCTCTTTCTTTTCTTTCTTTTCATTCTGAACTTTTCTTTTTCTTTTTCTTTTTTTTCTCTTTTCTCTTTTCTTTTTCTCTTTTCTTTCTTTCTCTTTTTTCGACACACCTACCCTTTAAGGTAGCATTTCTCCCCATGGTGGTCCTAGTATTCGCCCATGGGTAGCTTCACGCTTATCGGTTATAGGTGGCCTATTTTTCCTTTTCTTTTCGGAGATTTTTTCTTCATTTCCGACCATATTATATATTGTAACATAAGTAAACCAGGATGGACATCTAGGCAAACGGTCATTCACCGATCCGCCATCTCTTCAACTAGTCATCTTGCCGACTACTTAGGCTTCTTTTGCTAAGATCCCGTAATCAAGTGCTCACGAATCTAGCCGAGATCAACCACTCAGAATACCAGACAAGAGTTCATCTCGCACTTATTGTTTCTAGGTTTCACCTTACACAAACAATGTCAATCACCGGACATATGCCTAACCATCAAGGACTTTTCTCTTTTTTTTTCACTCCACTGGAATTCTTCCTCTCAAGTGCTGAAAATGCGGGCTTCGCCCCCTGGGATTCATTCCCAAAAAATGATACTGGTGTGGGCCTCGACCCTGGGACTCATCCTTGAAACTAATACTGATGCGAGCCTCAACCTTGGGACTCATCCCCAAACCTGATAACAATGTGGCCCTCAATCCTATGACTCATCCCCGAAACTAATACTCATATGTTGTTGCTTCTAGTTGGCTTGCATTTGTCGTTTTTTCTTTTCTTCTTTGAAACCTGTGAATACAAAACAAAACAAAAACACAAAAAAGAATACAAGTACGTTACGGTATGCATGTATGCATGAATGAATTTCCTACTCCGTTGGGTTAGGCCTTCTGCCGGTCCTTTGGTGATCACTCGGTCTTCGCTTCCTCAGGCAAAATACTGCTTCAATCTGTCTACGTTGATTGGCTCGGTAAACTCGTTCCCTTCCAAATCTGACAGTCTCACTGCCCCATTTCCCATTACTTTCTGGACTAGGTAGGGTTCTTCCCAGTTAGGTTTGAACTTTCCTCTCGGGTCTGTCATCGACGGCTTCGACTGCTTAAGCACCAGATCACCCTTTCTGATCTTGGTAGGACGCACCTTCTTATTGAATGCTCAAGCCAACCTCTTCTAGTATATCTGCATGTGACATAAAGACTTCATCCTCTTCTCATCAAGCAATGCCAACTGTTCAATCCTCTGCGAGGCCCATTCTCGCTCAGGTAATTCTGCTTATGTTAATACCCACATAAATTGTATCTTAATTTCCACTGGCAGTACCGCTTCCATTCCGTAGACTAAAGAATAAGGCGTGGCTCATATTACTGTTCTCACATAAGTTCTGTACCCCCACAGGGTGTACGGTAGTTTGTCGGCCAATCTTTGTAGTTTTCCATCATCTTGGCTAATATCCTATTTATTGTCTTATTGGCTGCCTCGACATCCCCTTTCGTCTGCGGTCTGTAAGGTGACGACTTATGATTTCTTATCTCGTACTTCTGTAGCATTGCCTTTGTTTCTCCTTGAAACTAGACTCTGTTGTCTGTAACTACGTGATGCGGTATTCCATATCGACAAATGATGTTTCGGGCTATGAACTTTGCCATCTGCTTTGCTGTGACGTAGCGAAATGACTCAGCTTCCACCCATTTCTAAAAGTAGTCTACTGCTACTACGAAGAAGCGATGCCCGTTCGATGCGTGTGGTAAAATTTCTCCGATCATATCAATTTCCCATGCTGAGAAAAGCCACGGCTCTGACAGCACATGCAACTCTATGTGCGGTAAATGATTCAAATTACCGTGTGCTTGACAATCATGACAATGCTTTACCAGCTTCGAACAATCTACTTCCATGGTCGACCAGTAGAAGCCTTGTCTCGCTATCTTGCAGGACAAGTTCAATCTGTTCATGTCCGGTCCACATACTCCAGCGTGTATTTCTTCCATCGCTTTCTGAGCCTCTTCCTTCCCCAGATACTTCAGCTGAATGTCATTCGTTTGTCTCTTGTATAGTTCTCCCTTCAGACTCACATATTGAGAAGCTAACTTCTGAATGGCTATCATGTCCTTTCTGCTTGCTTCTTCCGGAAGTTCCTCGCGTTCTAAGTATCGCTGAATATCATAGTACCATGGTTTCCCATTGCGATCTCTACTTCTAAGACCTTTTCTATCTCGTAGATAAATCTGCTTGCCGTTGTCAACACTAGAGGTTTCATCATCAATTTCTCTGGACTTTCCCAAGTTGCGGCTACTGTAGACAATGCATCTGCCATTTGGTTCTCTTCTCGCGGCAAGTGCTGGAACTTACAATTGGGGAGGGCCTGTGCCAGAATCTTGAGTTGGAACAAGTAGGGTTTCAACCGTTCTTCCTTCAATTCACATTCTCCTTGCATATGTCGGACTACCAATATCAAGTCTTCGTAAACTTCGACGTTCTTAGCCTTCAAGGTTATCAATGCAGTCATTCCAAAAGGTGCATGCTTCATATTCAGCCATGTCATCATCAAAGACAGGGATATCATCACTCAATCTGTTCGGAGGTTCCTCACTCCTCTCATTCTCAAAGCCTCCCCCAGCGTGGGGCATAGCCATACTGGCCACAGTGGTGGTCAAAGCTTACAACTGTTCGGTAACCTTAGTGAGACTAGTCTCCAGCTGATCCATACGAGATCCCTAGTTCCCTCATGTTTGCTAACGGCCTTTTGATGAGTCTTCCCTCTTCCCTAACCCAACGGGTATCTATGGTGTCTCTTAAAACTTTATGTTAGCATGTATGTGTGTGATGCATAGAATATATAAATTGGCCCATTACCATTTTAAAGCATTCAATAATATTATTGTGAGGTGTAAACTTGTCCCAGTTGAAAAAGGCCTAACAGGTTTATATTGGGTTTCTAGTAAGTCCCAAGATCGATTTCAAGCAATAAACTTGTGTGAATACTCAAAGAGGTATGGCGGAATCATACTTACATTGATCGGCTTTTGATGCGATGAACACAAGCCTTTTGTTGCTCCCTTGAAGCTCTCGGCATTGGGCTCAATTGTGTGCTCCAAATTTTCGGTCATGTCCTCCATTGATGCTCCAAGCTCCAAGCTTTGCAAATGGTGATTCCATGCCCATTGGTGGGTTTCCCTATCACCTTTGTATGCCCTCTTTAGTGTGCTAGTACATTGAAAAACTTGCCACAAATTTTCCTTCTTGTTCTTGATCCATTCGGCCAAGCCAAATGGAAAGGAAAGAGAGATGGCCATTCGGCCAAGTGAGAGGGTGAGAGAGATGAGTGTGTGTGTTGGTTTTTGTGTATCTAATACACTTAATTGATTTCTAAAAACAAATAAAACATATACCAAAATTTTTTAAAAGCCTTTCAAATAGTCAACAAAATTTTGGAGCCAAAATGGCAATAAATGCCATCAACCACACATGTCACTATTCACATCAAAAGTGACTAGACATCACATCACTCAAAGTGACTAGACATCACATCAATCAATGTGACTAATGATTTGACGCTTGATGTGACTTATGGGCCGCACTTGAATTTGAAATGCGAGTGGGCCCGCAAACACTCCCGAGCTCGGGTTCGCTAATTCCAAATTAACAAATTTTCCGTTGCGACGTAATTAAATCAAATTCAATTAAATAATTTTGCCTATAAAAAACTATTCATGTCGCTAACGAATTAATTCTAAATTAACTCGTTCGCTCGAATTAAAATCTAATTTTAATTCCGCGTCGAAATCCAATTTCATATAATATATCGAATATATAATTTTACCGATTAATTCCAAATTAATCGTTCTCTCTCTTTCTAATAATATTTTATCCCAGATAAAATATCTCCGTAATTAATCCCAGATTAATTTTCTCTCTTATAATTAATCCCAGATTAATTAAGTATGAGTCCTACGTCATCGGTAAATCTTCGGGAAGCGACCCATGAGATCCCCGGATATGTTGGCAGTAAATCCGGTCGTCGGACTATCCGAACACGTACGTACCTAGTACTACGTTTTTACCGATTTACAAGACATGGTTGGCTTCTAGCAAAGCACCGTGCCTACCCAATTCTCCAGAAATATTCTTACTGGAATAGTGATCTATATCAGCGTAGTATACCTAGTATTACGTATTACGATCCAGTATCGGATGTCACGTGCAAGGCTTGGGGCTGGAATTGTGTCTCCTCTACGAAGCACATAACGGATCTCTGGTAACTAGTCTCTATAATCGGATAAACATGACCTAGTCATAATATCCCGATGCTGCCATAAAAGAGCACCAGTTTTCGTATCCTACGTGAACATCATCTCCACTATGACTGGAGTGATACTTCCATCTTGACATCACACCCAATACACTACGATTTAATATACCCAGAAGAAGCGTACACAGAACCTGTTAAAGCCCATGACGACCAAAACCAAAGTATATTGATTGTCGCAAGTATTAGCGGTGCAAGTCTCAAGTTAAGACCAAATACACCTACCCTGACTCGAACTTTCATACTACTATTGGAATTCTGAGGGGTCTATCCAGAGCGAAGCTGTTTTCGTACCATCGGTAAACACAACCTCCTATTACACTTGCATGAGTATCCAATACCCAAATATATGAGAACTATGTTGTTATGCTCCCACAACGCGCACAAGTGTAATACTAGTCTTTTATGCATTATCGATGTCCAATCTCGATAATACTCTTACTAGGGATATTTAATGATTAAACCTTCGTGGATTGATACTGTCTCATATCATCTCAATCCGGAACTAATCAGAAGGACCTCTATCATTTATATATCTTGGTAATCTAATTATAAATGATAAAATGGCAATATCCTTTGTCACATAGTTAATTTGTACAACAACACCATAATCTGTACAAATAGTGATGCTATGGGTCATAACTGTCCAACAATCTCCCACTTGGCCTATAGCCAATCACTCAAGTGTCCTACACCCGAACTATGTTCGGTTCGCTCAAACCTCTGCTGAGGAAAGGCTTTCATTAGCGGATTTGCATGATTATCATCTGATGCGATTTATTCGATCATCACATCGCCACGATTTATGATCCGAATGAATCAGATGAATTGATTGAAGTATATATCTAGATCATTGATGAGACCATTAATTCTTTAGCCTGTGTTGTAGCCTAGCTCAGCTGCTAACAGAACTATTTCTAATCTAATTAGGATTATTATCGACCCAAATAGCTTCTATTGCTGCCGCAGCTGCAGTAATAACCCACTTTTGTTGTTTATTCGGCAACAGTATCTTGCATGGAAGATTTCCAACTCACTGTTTCATTATTCAAACTCTATAGTACCTTTGTTACAACTTATAGTCGTTTATTCGGTTAGGAAACTTGCAGCAGTGAACCCAGTCACTTCAAGTTCTCCATCTCCATAGTATAAGACAGTATCCTTAGTTCATCTAAGATACTAAAGGATGTTCTTAACATCAATCCATTGACTATCACTTGGATTGGCCTGATTGTGACTTCATATGCTCAAAGTGTATGAGACATCAGGTCGCGTACATTTATTTTAATGTACGAGTTCAAAGAGTTTAACAACTTTAATCTATCCCAGTAGATCTTTATTCCTAGAATAAAAGTTATTTCTCCCAAGAATTCTACGAAGAATTTTTCATGAAAGCCAAGCTTTCACCGATTGTATTATAGGAATATCATTTCCAAGAAATGGTATGTCATCATTCCTTGGGACATTCATTGTTAGTACGTTCCTACTAACCTCCTTATATACATAAGAATCTTTTTCGTTTTGAATTAAATCATATACCATTATGATTACATCAAAACGATAGTTCCAAGAACCCAATGATTGCTTCAATCCACAAATGGATCGAATTACCTGCAAACCTTGTTTGCTCGTTTTGGTACGATAAAACCGTTAGGATATTGTAAACATCCTCCAAAAGGTTTCCATTTAAGGAAAGCGATTTTGACGTTCAGCTTACATATTTCATAAATGAAACATGTAGCATCAGCAAGCATTATCCAAATGGATTTAACCATGGCACCTAGTAAAAGGTTTCGTCGTAATCAACACAATGTTGATAACGATACCTTTTCACTACAAGCCCAGCTTAGTACGTTGCTATGTTGCCATCCATGTATGTCTTCCTTGAAGACTTATTTAGTACCAATAGGTATAATGCCTTCCGGTACAACAACCAGTGTCCAAACTCGGTTGGTATACATGGAATCCATTTCGGACATCATGGCACTTTGCCATAATAGGGAGTCGATACCTTGTATCACTTTCTCATACGTAGTCAGTTCGTATTCCTCAATAAGATTGACATCTTCATGAGGTGAGATCAGAAACCCATACCTCCCAGGTTTTTTTCTGACTCTCTCCGAATTGCGCGGTTCTTGTGTATTCGAAGATTATTGGTATAGTTTCATCCTTGATGAACTATCTGTGTTCTATTAAGGAATCGGTGCCTGGAATAGTATTACTCCGATTTTCATCGAGTTTTACTTTCCTCCCACTTACCACTGCATATAGGTATTCCTCTTAGGAAAACCGCATGGTGAGCAATAATTACATTGTTCTCTAGTGAGTTGTATAAGTATTATACTTTGGTTTCCCTAGGATAACCATTATTAGGCACTTATCCGATTTGGGTTTTAGTTTGGTATCATCCAAACATATGCCTAGCATTCCCAAATCTTCAGGAATGAGAAAACCCATTTTCTTTCATGTTCATATCTAATATGAAGTCTGTCAAACAGATTTTATGGAACCTTATTGAAAATAAGTTTTGCACTGATTATGCGTATCCGTTGAAGGAAATGGTAGCTCAGAGCGACTCATGATTAACCTTATCATATCCAACAAAATTCGGTTTCTCCGTTCAGACACACCGTCAAATAGACGTGTTCCGGGAGGAGTCCTCATTGAAAGAATACTATACTCTTTCAAGTATTTGAGAAACTTACTACTTAAATATTTTCATCATGGTCCAATCATGATGTTTTAATACTTTAGCCGATCTATTTGTCTACTTCGTGTCGAAATTCTAAAAGTTTCTGATTTGTGTTTCAAAAGAAACATATATAACCATAACGCGATGCCACATCCGTAAAGGTCACGAAACATTCATATCTTCATGTCTGCCTTGTCCATACGACAGTCACGCATCCAGTGACCCTGTTTGCCATAATTTAGGCCGACATCTTGGGATATGTCATTTGTCTTCCCTCAAGATTATAACCACTTTGCCTTTGCCCCTTTTCCACACCCCAGAAGCCTTTGGCCATGCCTTGGCCTTCTAGAATGTAGAAATAAGATGCGCCTTGCGCTTCTTGCCTTATTACAAACTCTGGCTTTGACTCTTTGAGTATAGCCATTAACTTTCCAAGAGTTTACTATTGCAATTTAGTACTTCTAAGATCTAAGGATAAATCTATGAAGATCCTTCAATTTCATTATCATACTATAAGGATCTAATCCTTAGTTCTGATTAAGAAATTAAGGAGTCTATTTGGCAAGTATAATGGATTAAGCACTAAAGTTATCATCACATGAATTTTCCAAAGATCATGCTCTGTTATTTGCTCAACTCCTGGCTTAGGCTCGAGATGTCATTATATCAAATAAAGTAACTTCTCGGTCACTCAGGACTATCCTGAGATTTTATTTCCAATTTGAAAATTAAAGTCGTTTAAATACATTTTCACCCAGGATTGTGTTCTAAACATTAATCTTTCAGTTATCTTGATTGTTATAGTCAAACTATCTAATCAACGATTTTAGGTACTATTGATTATAATGATTACTATAGTCTAACTATATAATCAACTATAATTTAATAGGTTAAATTCAATATATTGATTATTATAATCCAATTATAAAATCAACTATTAATTAAAATAGTTTGAATATAGTCCAATTATTTATTAAAACAACGATTAAATATTAGTCCAACTAATATATTAATTTATTTGACGAAAAATTGAAATGAGTGCGTATTAGTCCCACTATTTTTCGGCGAGCCCCTAACCCTCTGTGGAGTACTCGGGAAACCTTGTTTCCTAGTGGGCTAGGATCCCGTTAAATAACACACAATCTTGACTTTGGCCAACATATTGTATGATAATTAACTAGGTAGATCTCTAAGATCAATTGGATCCCATCCAATTCCTAGATCCAGTAGGTGGACATCCAAGTCCAAAACATATATCTTATATATGCAAATATATCCAATATATTTCCTAACCTTTTTCCTCTGAATCAACTAAGCCTTGGCTTTGGCACAACAAACTTAGTGATCCCAGTTAAGCGGAACCCATTGACCTTCGAAAGCTTCGTAATCGATGTCGATGGACAAGAAGTGATCTTGACTTTGGCCAACAAATCACAACTTGGACAAGACACTGATATGGAACAAAGCCTTCATGATTCAAACACATCCACGACGGACAAAGGTCTTGACTTTGGCCAAAAACCAGTGCCAGTCTTGGATCTTGAGTAAGAATCACTCAATGGAAGGAAAAAAACGCTAATATATATTTTGAGGGTTTTTCGCGTAATTGGTAACCAATTTATTATCTTTGTTAAGTCTCATCATCATACACCCTTAAACATGCATTCTAAACACATAATAAGGCGTGTACAAATAAATATAATAATGATATGCGGATGGATACTTAACACATTGTTCCTAGAACAAATCTCTTCATTTCCTCTCTCCCGCTAGCACAAGTATTACTTCTACCCAATTACATAACACTTCTAAAGAAACCTCATTTACATTGAGGGGAATAGGTGAGAAGAGAAATACAAAGAGTAAGAGGTAATAGGCTGGGCACGCAGGTCCAATTTAATAAATTCTAAATTTATCACAACAATTTCCAAAATTGCCCTCACCCATCTAATATTCATCCGATATACATTATTCATACATCGCCTCCATGTATTCACACAAGCATGTTATCAATCAATCTAATCCAATTAATTAATCTGAAAATTAATGACCATCCAATGTTCAAACAACGATTTGATTTTAGCGACGAGTTCGACTTGTTTTGCGAATAAGTACTCAAAATACGAATTCACGAATTATATTAAACTACAACTTAAATCCAATTTAATTTGCATTTAATACTATTTCATTTATTTAATTCCAAATTAAATATTACACTTTATTAATGAACCTTTATGACTTAGATTCTAAATCTAATTGTTACGGGTCTCAAAGCCCGATTAACATCCAATGTCAATTTAATTTAAAGTCAAATGGACTTTTAATTAATTTCATAAGGCATGGAATTTTGGTCAATATGGGTCAAACCCAAATACCAAAGCCCATTTAAGGAATCACTCTTATTTGCTAAGAAACCAATTTAGGCCCATTAGGCCCAATTAAAATTAAAGGTGCATTAAGTCATAATTGGACTTTATGGATATGGTTTTGGGCCCAATTGGATCCAACCAATTAGCCTAAACCAAACTTGACCCAACCAAGCCCATTAATTCCAATTACAACTTTACAAGCCCAATTCCAAATTTGGCCCAATTAATTAAATTTCCAAAATTCCAAATTTCATAATTTAATTAACCTAAAGTGTATGCCATAATTAATTAACTAAATTAACATTTTCAAAACATCAATTTACATAATTAATCATGCTAATCATCATCAACTTATGTCCAACACAATTGAATCAAAAATCAATCATTTTTCATGCTTATCATGTCTCGGTATTTTAGGGTTTTATGTCCAATTTCAAATTCAATCCAATTAATCTCAAATTAACATTTCCCAAATGATTTCAACTCATCCAATGATCAAAATCAAAAAATACCATGACATTAGGGCACACACCATATTTCTGATATAGATCGCTTATTCCTGTAAGCATGTTTCTGGAGAATTGGGTAGGCATGGCGCTTTGCTAGAAGCCAACATTGTCTTGTAAATCGGTACAAACATAGTACTAGGTACTTACGTGTTCAGATAGTTCGACGACCGAATTTACTGCCAACATATCTGGGGATCTCATGGGTCACTTCCCGAAGATTCACCAAAGACGTATGACTCGCACTTTAATTAATCTGGGATTAATTAGAAGAGAGTGAAAATTAATCTGGGATTAATTACGAAGATATTTTATCTCGGATAAAATATCATTTAAAGAGAGATAATGATTAATTTGGAATTAATCGATAAAATAATATATAGATATATTATACGAAATTGGATTTCGATGCGGAATTAAAATTAGATTTTAATTCGGGCGAACGAATTAATTTAGAATTAATTCATTAGCGATGTGAATAATGATTTCGCTAGGCATAATCATTTAATTACGTCGCAACGGAAAATTCGATAATTTGGAATCAGCGAACCCGAGCCCGAGAGTGTTTGCGAACGCACTCGCATTTCGAATTCGAGTGCGGCACACAAATCACATCAAGCGTCAAATCGCTAGTCACATCTAGCGTCACATCATTCGTCAATCAAGTTATAGATGTCTTTCACTTTGAGTGATTGACACCAGTCACTATTCATTGATTGATAAGAGTTGATAGTGGTAGTTGGCAAGCTTTAATGCCTGTACTTGTTTGATTTTTTTAAAATCAAATATTTGGTATATGTTTAATTGATTTTGGAAATCAATTAAGATATACACATTTTCATCTCTCTCTCTCTTCCCTCCTCTCTTGCTCACGGTCTTGGACCTCATCTTCTTCTATTTTTCTGTTATCACCGAAAATAAGAGGAGAAGCAATTGATGATTTTTGTGGCAAAAATTAAGAGTGCTAGCACACATCGGAGTCTTGCGAAGGTGATACGGAAACCGCACACGTGAGCTTGGAATCACCATCAACCAAAGCTTGGAGCTTGGAGCTTGATGAAGTACCACATAAAGCCGAAATGGAAGATCAAAAATTACTCACTGCCGAGCCATCTTGGAGGGAGCAAATGGATTTTTTTTCTTCGTCGCATCGCTCAAACCGCCCAATTAAGTATTCCGCAACTTTCTTTATTGTATTCGCACTTATGTTTTAGCTTGATTTTGATCCTCGGGACGTAGAAACTCCAACAATTAATCCCAGATTAATTAAGTGCGGGTCATACATCATCGGTGAATTTCGGGAAAGCGACCCATGAGATCTCCGGATATGTTGGTAGTAAATCCGGTCGTCGGACTATCCGAACACGTACGTACCTAGTACTATATTTTTACCGATTTACAAGACATGGTTGGCTTCTAGCAAGCATTGTGCCTGCCCAATTCTCCGAAATAATCTTACTAGAATATGTGATCTATATCAGGCGTAGTATACGTAGTATTACGTATTACGATCCAGTATCGGATGTCACTAGGAAGGCCTGAGGCTGGAATTGTGTCTGTCCCATACGAAGCACATATCGGATCTCTGGTAACTAGTCTCTATAATCGGATAAACATGACCTAGTAATAATATCCCGATAGCTGCAGCATAAAAGAGCATCAGTTCCGTATCCTATGTGAACATCATCTCCACTATGACTGGAGTGATACTTTTGTCTTTACATCACACCCAATACACTACGATTCTCAATATACCCAAAAGAGGCGTACACATAACCTATTAAAGCCCTGGATGACCAAAACCAAAGTATATTGATTGTCGCAAGTATTAGCGGTGCAAGTCTCAGGTTAAGACCAAATACATCTACCCTGATTCGAACTTCTATAGACACATAGTTATACTACCAATGGAATTCCGAGGGGTCTATCCAGAGCGAAGCTGTTTCCGTACCATCGGTAAACACAACCTCCTATTACACTTGCATGACTATCCAATACCCAAATATATGAGAACTATGATGTTATGCTCCCACAACGCGCACAAGTGTAATACTAGTCTTTTACGCATTATCGATGTACAATCTCGATAATACTCTGATTACGGATATTTAATGATTAAACCTTCGTGGATTGATACTGTCTCATATCATCTCAATCCGGACTAATCATATAGACCTCCTATCATTTATACATCTAGGTGATTTAATCACAAATGATAAGAGAGCAATCTCCTTTGTCACATAGTTACTTTGTACAACAACACCATGATCTGTACAAATAGTGACGCTATGGGTCATAATTGTCCAACATTAATTATAAGAGAGAGAAAATTAATCTGGGATTAATTCGGAGATATTTATCTGGGATAAAATATTATTTAAAGAGAGAGAGAATGATTAATTTGGAATTAATCGATAAAATTATATATTCGATATATTATACGAAATTGGATTTCGACGGGGAATTAAATTAGATTTTAATTCGGGCGAACGAGTTAATTTAGAATTAATTCGTTAGCGACGTGAATAGTAATTTTGCTAGGCAAAATTATTAATTGAATTTGATTTAATTATGTAGCAAAGGAAAATTCGTTAATTTGGAATTAGCGAACCTGAGCCCGGGAGTGTTTGCGGGCTCACTCGCATTTCAAATTCAAGTGCGGCCCACAAGTCACATCAAGCATCAAATAATTAGTCACTTTGATTGATGTGATGTCTCGTCACTTTGAGTGATGTGATGTCTAGTCACTTTTATTGCCATCAAATAAGTAAACGTATTTTGCTTGTTATTTAATTAATTCCCTCAATTAGAAAATATAGGCATAAAGATGAAGCTAAAGCAAAGTAAACGTACTCTACTTGCATCTTCGAGCTATTTTTTTGTCAAAAACACATATCCCAAGTTCAATATGAATTTTTGTCAAAAAATTATAAAAATTATAACTAGTGCTAGTAACAAAGATATGTATTTATTATAAGAGATTAAGATAATCAAATGTTTTACCTACTATATTTAGACTCGAATCAAATGATTCGATTGTGTTATTTCCAATCCTTCAAAAAACACGAGACGATACATTTTACACTATAGTTGATCAGTGGACCCTAGCGACGCGTGTGGAAAATAATTATACGTAACTTATTTAGCAAAAACTTAATGGTTAGACATTACAATACATGCGATTGCACAGAATCAAAAGTATTGGTTGTCATCAAATGTAATGCCACATCATCTGAGAATGCCATCATGCCACTCAAAAGATGAAGAAAATCTTCATACAACAGAGGTAGATTTTAGTAAATGACATCAAACTGTGTGATATCGCGTTGTATGGTAGATCCTTCTCCATCTTTTGATTCGATGGAGAATACACAATCGAATCATTCGATTCGAGTCTAAAATAGTAGGTAAAATATTTGATTATATAACTATAAAAAAACACTTATCTTCGTTACTAACACTAGTTATAATTTTTATAATTTTGACAAACAAGTCATATTGAACTTGGGATATGTGTTTTTGACAAAAAAATAGCTCGAAGATGCATAATGGAGTACGTTTACTTTGCTTAGCTTCCTCTGTCTGCCTAATTTTCTAATTGAGGGTATTAATAAAAACACAGACTTAAATGAAAAAACATGAAAGTTAGAGGGTCACTTTTGTATTTTTGCCATATTTTTATACTCGGGATCATAGAAAATATATTCTATCAAATAGAATATAATATTTATTAAAAGAACAAATGATAAACTTTTACTTGTACCTCCGAGCACAAGTACTCTCATTTACATAATCATTTTACAAAAGAAAAAATCAAATCTCAAACTTTTCAAGATTCGAATTTTCTATCTATACATATCATATACGTAACTGTAGAAACTAATGGAACATTAATTAAAATGATGAATTAGTGTTACTGAAGCATATCCCCAAGATTATTGAAACTAATTCGGTAACACTCAATATCAAATGAATCAAATCAAATCATCTAATTCGATTCTCTCATTGACCAATTCCATCGCGATGGAATCATAGAAGAATAATATTGAGCAAGAATCGCATTCATTAAATAACCTTAGAACTAATTGCCATAAATTCATATGTTTGATCATAACAAACATCTTTGAACAATTCAAAGACTCATGATGAATTTTAAAGATACAGTTTTCAAAACTTCAAATTGAATATCTTTGAACCAGTCAAAATATTCTATTCGTATTTCATCAGAAACATATTGAAAGTTCTCGAACCATTCAAGACGTTCAGTATGTATTCTTTTAGAAACATGACACTAAGTCATGACAACATTAACTATGTTACAAAGTAAAGAAAATTATCCAAGGCAATTTATAATTCATTAAACTACATACACTTCATGTATCGGTTTAATAAATCTTGTGGTTCAATGAAAATCATTGGCTAAATGAGATTTAATCACATTCCCGAATACAATATTCATTAGATGGATAAAGATAAATGGTGTGATCTCGTATCAGACCATCCATTACCATACGAAATAAGCATCTAATGTTTAAGTGATAAAATCTCATAAAGCACAGTTCTAAATTATTTAGTTAACCGAATATTTTTCTTAATGTTTATCTCTTCATCAATGACACTACTAGTCGTATTAAAATATGAAATAACTGTTTATAAAGAACAAGTAACTATCCAATAGTCGCAAGTTCTGATATCAAATATCAAAACAATCATTAAACACTAATTTAAATAACTAGACGGGAGATCTGGTATCCAATACTTATAATTATAATATTGTGAGAATCCATATTCTTTATACACAACTATACACATATCTTTTCTTTATCCTTATAATTTTCCTTCAATTATTCACAATAATGGTAAATAATTGATTAGCAAACTGTGTGAGACATATTACCTCTAAAGGTCACTAAAGCCAAGAAAACATCATAATCAGATAAACAAATACCTAATGGGGTTTTCTTAATGCCAGTCAAGAATCTCGTGACATGAACAAATTCACGTCAATTCTTACTGCAAAAGAAACTATTCTCTCTATACTATTATATCCTAAAACGAATATCTATTTAGATAACCTAATGTGACTTAGTAACTAAGTCACTAACAATCTTGATTTTTCAAGAAAATCAGAATAATTATTCCCGATGGTTTTGACTAATCTAATAATATCCAAGCCTACTCTTAATCTAGAACCTATTCTAGGAATCTGCAACCATAAGTGAAGTTAGAAAACAAATACATAAATATGCATACAGTGGATTAGAAATTTAATTCTATATACACAATAGAATAAAGAAAACATTGGAGGCCTTTTTCACAATATTACACACTGCTTTAGTTATGGATTTTTAACCCAACAGTGCCTCCCACTACTTTACATAATATCGTAATCCCCAACAGAAAATGAGAATCCAGTAATTAAATTGAATTCCATAGTGAGAATTGGACCTTATGAATATATTTCGACTCACTGTTTTGGCATGTTCTCGCCTACATATATTCACAGGTAGACAACTCATTGTCAATCACATTCACTGTGACTCTTGATTTTGATCCTGACCGTTTCTCGTTATGACAACTTTGGCACGTTCACAAGGAGGCGTATCAAGGCTTCACTTGTCAGTGACAAACTCAAGCTATCGATGTAATCCTGACAGCTTTGGCACATTCAGGATTTCCACTTTCACTTGAATTTGTCTCTTATCATATAATTTCAACCGGTGTAAATGAACTACCGTCAGTCATAACTACACAGCTTTGGCATGATACAGCTACAACATCAAGAAAACATTTGCATTCGTACTGACAAGGCGGACTAAGAAACAAGTATTCCTAATACTAGTTACTTTAATGCCTTATTTAAGCGGGGATATTCCTAAAGAGGGGTCTACTTTACATCAAATGTAGATTTTAATCTAGATCAATTTCTCAATAGTTTAATTCTACCTAGGAAAACATAACTTAACTTAACCATTAAATCTGTGTTATATTTTCCATTAACATAGAACCGAAAAGTTAAGAAACATCTAAATTACATGCATGTGTAAATATCAAATTGGATTATATATCATATATCAAACATGAAAAATTAATGGATGAAGGATCAGACCTGCTCTGATACCGTTTTTGTAGGGGTTTTAGCGCGGGCACAGCGAAAGCTCGCGGTTCGGGCGAAATCACAACTTTAAAAACTTTTAAAATTATCAAATAAATTATTCAATATCCAATATGATAATAATTCATTCATATTTCACCTAAACATATTTATTCGATATCAAATAACGACATAAATAGGTTAGAAACATCATGAAACGTTAACGAAAAACGTTTTTCCGCAAAATGGCTTAAAACATATTTTTATAGTAATCGACCAACCAATACACATGAGGGCTGCCCATGTCAGCCCCAATAGTACTTAGGCAGTTCATGGGCTACTCAAACAGTGGCCAATTCACTGTTTGGATAGCAGACACCCGGTAAGCCCGAAACTCACTCGGTAACGTTATTATTCGATGTTTTCGCATATTTCAACTCCGAAAAAATTTCCGAAAATTGTTCCAATGCCCAAAACACATCCAATATATTTATACAACATACTTTTCATCACCAAAATCATAGAAATTCCAGATCTGATTTGGTAACTAAAATATCATTTTTCATGCTTTAAATCCAATTTTCTCAACATTAATAATATTAATAATCACACTAACCAAAGTCACCACAAATGAAGAACTCAAGAACAATTCTAGGAGTTAAAAGAGTGGTAATAAACTCTAGAATGGAAACAAGTCGTCAAATGACAAAATTGAACTAATATTACACTAATATTATTCAATCAAACTTCACACATGCATCTAGCCTCCAAATTCATCCTCCAAATCAAAATGTCCCAAAATCAAAGAAAGGAAGAAATCCTAGAACTTTTCTAGATGTTCAAGAATAAGAAACAAACTTTCTAAGTTTAAGAGTTATGAAGACTACCTCCAAATCTCCTAATTTCCTTAAAAAATTTATTGATTTCTTCAGTTTCTTCCTTGTTTCTTTAAACAATTTTTGGGTGCTTTAATTCTTGTTAGGTTCGGCCATGGAGGTCTTATGAATGATAAAACAAAATTTTCTCACTTTAAATACTAAGGATACCGACTTTAGGGGTAGGTTTAAGAGTATTTTGGTTATTTGGTCATTAATCTAATTAATTAATAATAATAATCTTTAAGTTAACCAATCCAATTTGTATACTTCAAGCTTAAAAGAATCATGTCACAGGTAACCAATAATATCACACATATTGCATAACAATTATGTAGTATTAAAATAATTTAATTATCTAGATATTTAATATTTAAACATCTAAATAACTAATTAATGTGTTATTATTATATATGTATTTTTATTTACATTAAATAACAAATATATATTAATGACATGTGTCAAAATCTCATTTGACAAATAATTTATATGTATCAAATACAAATACATATTAATTATCAATTGACTGAAATGCCCCTAATTCATGTATTTTTGTTTAACCATTTAAACGACTCGAATTTACTCATTTAATTTGGTGAAGTATTATGAATAATTTATATTATTCATAATGTGTTTCCCAAGTGCTCAACGAGTACATTTCATATTGTGGGAGTCTCTAAGTTTAGGTTTATCTGTCACATAATTCAATTTCGTGTCCATATATCCACCCACTCATGAATTATGACGACCACAGATAATCTCGCTAAACTATTCAAGTCGAGGTCATTACATACATATAATTCCTCTGTCACGGGCTATCAATATTATACCAGGGATATACATAAGAACGTCAAATCCCTAAGGTATAATATAATCGACTTTCAAATTTATGATCTCTAAAGAACACTCGGAACTCGCTTCCGAAGTATACAACGTGTTAGGGTTGGTGCTCTTAGCACCAATTTCTTATGTATTTCCCTGTAAATACTTTTGTAAATATTTTATTAATGAATAAAACAAACAGTTTCTATAATATGAATTCTTTTATTATATGGTAAAGACGTAAATGACCTTGATTTGTTATGATACAGTTGCAAAAGCCTCGCAACTGACATTGAGCAATATCATAATAGTATCATTTTTTAACTGTTCCTGGTCAAGGTTTACAATTACTTGGTCAGTATATAAACCTGTTGGGATCGGTACGTGTCGTATATTGGATTATTAGATTCCAATGGTTTCTCAATGAACCATGGGTCTCTCAGGAGACTCATATAGACACGTAGGTATTTATATCAGATAAACATTGAACGAATCACCGAAGATTTTTAATAAATGGTACACCAACGTCAATAAGAATCTTCTCGGGTTGAGTGAGCATAGTGATCCTTCAACTTGAGATACCATTGTGGATGTATGAGTTATCATCCACACTTTGATGGCAGTCACGTCACTGATCTATTTAGATCAAATCTTCACATGTTCATTGGTTGTGGACTGATCCTAAGGATATCATGTGCGTATCAAGATAGAATATATCAGTTCTGTGTACAGAGCATAGGTATCCATTATGGAATTATCAATCTCTTAAATCAATGGGCTCGTGATGCGCTGTAGAAATAAGTTCTAAGTGCTATCAAGAGATTGCTAATAGAATCGTCAACAGGATTATAACTATAGAGATTTGAAGTTTATATCTATATCTCTGGGATAATCCGGATACCTGTGATAGAATCAGAGATTTTATCTGTGTTCGTCGTAATTTACGGGTGTGTAGATTATGGACACGAAATTAGATTTCGTGACGGATGCATGAACCTAGAGAGTATATATCACTAATGAAATATACTCATATGACACTAGAGTAACTTTTATAAATAATACTGATTATTTATAAGTTGTTTAACGTTAAACGATAATACATGCGTTTGGAATCTTTCGGCCATTTATTAAATGTCATATTGTGATATTTGATATTTAGAATTAATATATGTATTTTGATTATTTAATGTAAATAGATACATATATTTAAGATATTTGTATTTAATTATTTGATTATTCAAATATTGGATAATTAAATTAATTAAATGATAAATATCTTTTACTTTTTAAAGTAAGCAAATTTGCAAAATTTAATTGGATTAAATGGCCAATTTTGGTTGGATTAAATGGAATGATTTAATTCGTACATTTTTGTTATACTTAAATGGTTTAATGAATTAATACCACAAATTTATTAAACCTTATCCATTTAATTAATTGAAAATAAATGAAATACTTGGCCATTATTTTTCCTTATTTTTCGGCAATATTGGGAAAAACATATAAACCATGTTTTTCATTTTTGTTTCATAATAAAAGAACCCTAAATCAAATACAAAAAGGAGTTTGAGATAAAAGAAGAAAGAAAGCAAAAAAAAAAAAAAGGCTTGGAAATCTTGGGATTTTGTAAGTTTTTCTTACTTTCTTCTTTATGAAAAATGTTTCTAAGACTCTAGGCTTCAATTTTTGTACCTTAGATTTTTCTCTACTCTTTTATGGTTGTATTTTGATGGTTGGGAACTTGATTGAAAGATGGAAGCATGTATATGTATTAAGATTGCATGAAATTATTTTTTTAAGCATTCTTTTTTTCATTTGATGGTGAGTTGTCATTCTAGAGTTACTTAGCCACTCATAAATGACCTAGAATTGTTCTTGAGTTTTTCATGATGGTGAGACTTGTTTGGTGTGGTGAGAATTGAATTAAAGTGTTGAATTTAATTATTTGATGTTAATTTGTCAATTTGTTGAAATTATAAAATTAGGGTTCATAACCCACTCCAAATTTGGGGCTTTTTATATATATGATGTAATTTGATATATATATATATATATATATATATATATATATATATATATATTATATATGTATATTAATTTTGATAATTTTTGGATTTGATCTTAAATGTTTTGAACATAAAAGACCAAATTGCAAATTCTTGAAAATATGAGGACCACTCGGCAATTTCTGGAAAATTAGTTTTCTTGAGATGCATATTGTATTTTCATGTATAAGACATGTATAAATCATTTTGGGATTTATTTGGAATCAATTAGAATTGTATTTAACAATTTAGAACTAAAATGATTAATTACAAAGTTTAGAGGCTAAACAGAAATTTACGAAAAATCTGATTTTTGGGTAAAAATTTCAATTTTTAAGTATTGAGTAATTTAGTTTATTTTAATTACCCAATAAAAATTATAGAAATCGAAAATTTTGATTTTCCGCGTTCCGCTGCGTTTACCCGAATTGCTGCCCATAACCCTAACAAAAATTATATCAGAGCAGGTCTGAACCTGAATACACGATATGAATATGCCTTTAAATTCAATGTTTAATTATGTTCTTACTTTATACATGCTTGTATTTATTTAATTTGATTAAATTAAATACGTAACATCTTTGCGGAAAAATCCCTATTTAATAAGGTTTTAAAAGTAATATGAAATGGATGCATATTTCTTGGTCCGTCTTGTCAATACGGTTTATGGGTATTTATTCTATGGCTGCATCTAAGATCATGCCAAAGCAGTGAGGGTGTAGTTGATAGAAATGTATCCATACCTGATGTATATGTGAAACTAGATAAATTCAAGCGAAAGCGGAAATCCTGAATGTGCCAAAGCTGTTAGGACTACGCAAGTATCTTGAATTTATCATTGAAAAGTTTAACATTGGTACGCCTCCTTGTGAACGTGTCAAAGCTGTCACAGAGAAATTACCAGGACCGGAACCCAGGAGTCACTAGTGAGAGATTGACAATGAGTTATCTACCTAATGAATATACGTAGGCAAGATCGTGCCAAAGCTGTGAGTTGAAATATATTCATGGGATCCACCTTTCACTATTATATTAAATTTCATTAATTATTTATTTGCATTCTGTTTGGCAAATATAGTATTGCATGTAATAGTGTGAGGGCATTTTTAGATTAAAAATCCATGATCTATTTATGCTTTGTTTATTTTATATTATATGAAACTATTTAGTTCACTAACCATTTTTCGCTATCTATATGATAGATTTACGATGGTGGCACCTGCTTCTAATCCTTTTGCTCGTATACTTGATACGAACAAGCTTAAAGGCATCGGAAACTTTGCAGATTGGGACTTGAATCTAAGAATTGTTCTTGGGTCTGAGCAAATTGAATATGCGTTAGAAGGTCTATTGCCACTTGCCATAGCAGATGATGCTACACACGAGGAACATGAGACTCTCCAAAAGTGGAGAGATGATGATAGGAGGTCAAATCATATATTCTCATTTCCTTGGCACCGGAGCCTAAGAGGCAATATTTTGGATTGCCTGACGCATATACTATGATGATGCGACTGAGAGAGTCTTTTATGAACCAAGAACGGGTCTCGGTTCATAAAATTACAATGGAATTATTCCATGAAAAACTTGAAGAGGGACAGGTTGTGAGCCCCCATGTACTTCATCTGATTGATCTGATTGAACAGTTGAGGCGCTTAATTTCCCTCTGAATGACACTTTAGGACGAAGTGTCATACTTGGATCTCTCTCAGCATCATACCGCCAATTTGTAATGTATTTCAATATAAATGGTATTAGCTGTTCTTATCAGGAGCTACATAAGATGTTACAACTGCGGAGGAAGATTTAAGGAATTGAGTACCGACTCGCCCTCCTAAACCCACTGTTATTTTGCTTCCTCCTCCTAATCTAAACAGAAATGGAAGAAGAAGAAAGGTAAGAAAAAGAAGGGTACGAATCTTCCACCACAAGGTAAGATAGATAAATCAAATAGAGCTGTCGAAGATAAATCCCACCACTGCAGCAAGATTGGCCACTGGAAAAGGAATTTTCCTGACTATTTGGCGCAAATCAGGAAAAAAAAAAGCATATACTTCAGGTACTTTCATTTTTCCCATTATTGATATCTCATTAGCTTGTGAAGCTATGTCATCCAGTTGGATTTTGGATTCTGCTTATCTAATTCACATTTGCAATTCGTTACAGGTGCTGAAGGAAAGTAGACAGTTAAAATCTGGGGACATGCAGTTGCGTTTCGAGAGTGGCGACTCTCTGGATGCAGTTGTTGTGGGCTTATGCGAGATTCCCCTACCCAGTGGGAGTCTTTTGTTGCATTACTGCTTTTTTATACCGGGATGTGTTGCGAATATTGTGTCACTTTTTGTATTAGATATTGAAGGACATAATGTAAATATTAAGAATCGTTCTTTATATTATATGATATATATAATATTCAGATCCTAGTTTATCCAAATGAGCATGGTCATTACATTTTGCATACCTCACAAGATATCTTTAATGATGGAATTAATAAACGTAAAGTATCTTATATAAATAATACTGAACTGTGGCATATGAGGTTGGGTCATATTGGCATGAAACGCCTCATATAAAGACACACGGTAAAGCATTTTCCCCTTTTTTTATCACGAAATAATAATAGGTAAGAGCAATAAACACAATCTATTGTACATAGATAATCATACAGTAACAGCAATATCATGCGTAATATTCTCCCCCCTACTAATGGCACATCTCAGTTAGTAAAAATAAATACATGGGAAGAAGAGTAGACCAAATGGAGAGACTGAGAAGGGAAAAAATTGAAAAAAATTCATTCATTGGCTTTATTGACTTTTGCTCACCTTAACCATTCTTTTCCATGTGATTTTATTTTGTTCCAGCATTATCGTCACATTGATCTTGTCATTTTTATCTATGATCCGGGTTCAGATTCGAGGTTGAATCATTTTCAAGGGAGGGAGAATGATATGATCCAGAATGAGCTCTATTTGTTGGGCCAAGTTAACTTGAAGTTGTGGCTGATTGCATGACTTGGTCAGATTTGTGCATTTGGGCCTTTTGGTGGATTTGGAAGATTTCTTAGGTTCTGGAGTTTGGTCCATGCATGAGATTTTATATGAGGGCTTTATTATGTCTAATTCAAGAATGGAATGGGTTTGGACGTGCATGGGCTGCCTTGATTGGTTCGGGCTTATTACGAATGGTGCATTAGTAGTGGCGGGATTTGTGCATTCTTCGTATTTTAGACGTAACTTTCTCATCTGATGTCCGATTTTAGTGATTCAAGTTGCATTGGAAATAAGACTCATGGATCTATAACTTTGTTGGTTACATCAAAGTCCAAATCAGAATCCTTCTTGGTCAAAATAAAGAAGCATTTATCCCTACAGCTTTTATGTTTCATATTTTTAAGGTTATGTGATGTTTAAGTGTTGGGCTGAACTTAATTGAATTAGAAAGCCCATGCATGAAATTTTAAAGTATTTTATGTGTTATTGGATTTATGTTACTTGGATTTTATTATATTTTGGTAGAATTAGGGCTAGCCATCTATTTCAAGGGGCATTATTCATTGTAATTGATAATTAATTAAGAACATATTTTTACAAAACAAAGTGACTCGTATCATCTTGAGGGAGTGGATTCTTCTTTGGTTCTACGGAACAAAAGCTTATCAACGTGTGGCAAGTGTGGTGGCGTTGTATCACTATTCAAGATTCTCCAAAGAAATAAAGAAAGGTTCTTAAGGGCAAGGTTTCTTGAGGGTTGGACTTCATCTTTGAATGATTTTGTTCTTATAAAAAATCAAGATTCGCGGTTATTGGGGCTTAGAACACATGAAAGGGTTTGCTTGGCTTGTTCTAGACAGATTCTTATCAGTTGGTATTCATAGCTTTGGTTGTAGAGCAGGTTATATCTTGTAGCTTGTGTCTTTTTTATTTTTTTTCTTTCTTTTTTTCTTATGTTTTTTTTTTCTTTCAGTCATCTTTTATTTTTTTTGGTTCTTGGACTGTTGCATGTGTTGGAGTCAATTTCTTTTTTAAATCAAGTAGATTGCGCCAACAAAAAAAAATCAATTTTCATTCTGGTCACTTTTAATTTCATCGTGCGTTAGTGTGTTTGATTTTGCATCACTTTTAATTTCATCAAGTAGTTTATGCCTTTTTCTTTTTTTTGAGTCATTTTTTTTTTTAATTTTCATTATTAGTCTGTTTCAATCTTGGTTGTGTTGGTTTCGAATATATAAACACAAAAAAGAAAAGTGGACTGAAATTAAATCCATTTTAATTCGTGTCCTTTTAATTTCATCGTGCGTGCGTCTTTGCTTTTATGTTAGTGCTTGTTTTAGTTTCTTCGATGTCATCTTTTCTCTCTTCTTCAGTGGCTCATTAAGTTTTTGTTTTTATTATTTTTTTTACATACATCATCATACCTCTTCGTCTGTTGCTTCTCAATCCCAAAAAAAAACATCTTCGCATTTTGTTTCATTATTGCTCATCTCTTGCTCAATTTCATGCCACAACCGAAAACAAAACAAAACGACAACCAAATCAGATTTGGTTAGAGATAACGTGTTTGGGCATTATAGATTGACCTTAAAGATTCGAGGACGAATCTCTTCAAGAAAGGGGGAATGATATGATACATGGGA
Source organism: Zanthoxylum bungeanum (assembly GCA_019454045.1). NCBI lineage: Eukaryota > Viridiplantae > Streptophyta > Magnoliopsida > Sapindales > Rutaceae > Zanthoxylum > Zanthoxylum bungeanum. Next base: position 32,098 of record SKCR01028938.1, on the reverse strand, counting down.
CGTCAAAAAAATAAGCCTCGAAGTATGGATACAAGCATCCAAGGAAGAAGCTCAATAATCCATTCACGTTATTTGGAAATTAAAGGGATCCAAGATATACAAGCGAATGTCTCCCAAAGGGGTTCATGTTAGTGTTATTTTAGAATGGACCGACTGTTAGAGGCCCTAGATTTTAATGTTAGCGTTTATTCTAGAGTAGGCCAAATGTTAGGGGCCCAAGATTTTATTTGTAATGAGGATATTACCTAGAGTTATTTTTGGTTTTTTATTTATTAAAATTAGGGTTTCCATTGTATTATTTAAGCAAGATTGTCATTAATAAAATGGGATGAATGTTTAACCTTAAAAAATTAATATTGTCGTTAGGCACATTGTTGGTGAGGTTATGGATGGCTAACCATGGAAGAGTGGATTCTCTTCAAAACTTATCAAAGGAGGTCAGATGCAAACACCCAAAGTAATAACCAAATTACCTGAATTCATTAAGATTAAGTTCCAATTGTAGCTACCTCCGCCCGACAGGTATATTTCTATCCTAGAAGGAAATCTACCTAAGAGTCTTTTGCCCCAATGTGAGATCGTGAGCTATTGAGTCTAAGGATGAAACCTAAAATTCCTTTGTCAAGTTTATTTTAAGTTTACCAAATCAATCTTATTAGTGGCCAATTAATAAGAAGCATTAAGATTAAGACTCAATAAATAAACATTTATATTACCCAAGACACAAAATAACCACTTATAAAACAGTGATATTGGAATTCATCACAACCCTAGATATGATATTTAGTTACAACACATATCTAGGACTAGTAAAAACATAAATAAAGAAAATGACATTAAAATAACTTGGAAATTAAAAGATAAATTAAAAATAAAGAAAATGTTGGGGGTTAGATGATCCACTTTTATTACTTCTAATTATATATCTCTCTTATTATAATATATAAACTTGCATGACATTACCAACCGACCATATATGCGATATCCTAATTAATTCAGATTTTAGACTAATTCCAATCGACCAAAAAGGCGGTATCTCATTAAGTCAGGTTAAAATCAATTTAATAAGTCCAACCGACCATAAAGGCTGTATCTCATTAAGTCAGGTTTTAAAGTAGTTTAATATATTATAATTAAGGGAGACTAAACTAAATATTTGTAATAAAAGCTTTACCTTTCACCCCAGCATAGGGGAGTTACCTTCTCATACTGAAAAGTAAAATAAAGAAAGAATCCATTGCTTAAAATAAAAATTAAATACAAGAAAGCTGTAAATAAACAAACAAGATACAATCTTCTTAGTATTCTTAAGGAAATCCCCAGAAGAATGTATGGATTTTCCTTCTAATTTCAGCCACAATTTATAGGCAAATTTGGTCCCACGAGTCGCGACGTATAATACTTCGAGCGTCGCAACGCGCCGTTGAACTTCGACATGTGTACCCGACTTTGCTGAGATGATGACACGTGGCTGTCGACAGAATTATTGCGTCACGACGCGTGAAGTTGTACGCGTCGCGGCACTGACGTCATGCTGACGTAAGCAATGATGCATATCGGCATAGTGAATTATTGTACCAACGTCGTGATGACGTAAGTGATGACGTGTCATGGGGCTAAATTATTGGCTGACGTCATGATGATGCAGGTGTTGATGTGGCGATGACGAGTGTCGGCAGGCTAATTATGTCAGCGCGTCGCGACGCAGAGGTTGTTCACGTCGCGACACGAAAATTACATTTTTTCCCTTTTTCTCTTTTTTTCGCTATTTTGGCCACGATTTGATTCCAATGAATCCTGAAACCTTATTTATCTACAAAATACATAAAAAAAAAATCAAAATATTCACAAAACTCAAGTAACTATACAAAATATTAAGTAAAATGGGCGGTAAATATTGATATATTTTCTGCTTATCAGATCTCACCCAAACGAGTTCTTTCTTCCTTTATTCTTTCAATCTAGTTTTTATGATGTCTTACTATGTACTAATGAATTATTTACGCTTAATTACAAATATGTGTAACTAATTCATTAGTATGGGGTTGTAATTGATCATGAGCAATATTTAATTTAATTTGTATCTTTTTATTTTTTTGAGTGTTGCTTGGGTTATATATTATTCTCTACGCTTACAGTATTTTATTGTTTAGCTAGTAATAGGATAGTTGTGGTAAACTCTTAGGAACTTGGAAAAGAGAATTTGGGTTTAGCATTGAGAATAATAGCACGTGATTGCATTCATTGAATCAATTTCTGTGCATGATAAGAATATACATGCTAGGCATGCATAACAAATATTAGAACCGAGCTTAATGAGTTTGACTTAAATTAATTATCATAGGATTAAGTTGTATGTTTCTACCTGACCATCAGAAGAGGCTTGTAGATAATTTAGCATTTAAAGTTAATAATCCATCACAATTACCCAATTGAATGAAAATTTATAAATATTGTGCGCATGCTTATGTGAAGTTCCAACTCAAGGTTTTCACTTGCATAAGGTTTTCCGAAAGTTTATTTACTATTTTCTTTAGATTTTAGTTAATCACTCTTAATCAACCAAAATCAATAATCATTTGTTTACTTTAAGTAAAGTATGTATAGTTCTTGGAATTAATAGAATAAATAATAAGTTCATATATATTTGACATCTGATTTTTTTATTATTATATTACTTTAACGATACGTGTGTTTATTTGTTATGTAAAATCGCTATCACCATACATGAAAGTATCAATCATTCTATGATTTTTTTCTAGATATTATTATTGGCATGAATCCAAACTCATATCTGAAGCCTTAACTGCTTACGATTTTATTTTGGCTATCGGAGTATCTCAACTTCAAAGCCAATAATGTGGGATATATCGAAAAATCTTAAGGCATGTGAGGACGACTTTCAAACAATTATTAAGTGTTAGTGTTAGAAACAAGGGCATTGCTAACATACCCTTGGGTATCTGATACCCAAGGGTTGTTAGCATTAAAAAATAAAAATAATAAGAGTAACTGGTTGCAACAACCGGTTGCAACCAGTTACTAAAAAAAATTAATAAAATTATTTTTTATTAAATAATTATAAAATATTGATAAAAAAATTATAAAAAAAATGTATTAGAAGTTTTTAAATTTTTTTTATAAAATATTGATAAAAATAAAATAATATAAAAAATTTATTTTTATAACATATTGATAAAAATAAAATAGAATAATTTTTTTTGCATGTTTATTGGTGAAAGTTGCAAGTTTAATGGTAGAAGTTGCATATTCAACGGTCATAGTTGCAGGTGTGATTTTCGAGGCAGATGCAATTGCATGTTATTGCTAAAATTTCAATTCCAATGGTTTCATTTTGCATGTTCATTGCTAAATGTTTCATCTTCGAAATATTGCATATTTATTGGTCAAAGTTGCAAGTTTAATAGTAGAAGTTGCATATTCAACGGTCATAGTTGCAGATGTAATTTTCGATGAAGATGCAATTGCATGTTATTTTTAAAATTTCAAGTCCAATGGTTTCATTTTGCATGTTTATTGCTAAAAATTTCCTCTTCGAAATATTGCATATTTATTGGTGAAAGTTGCATGTTTGATGGTAGAAGTTGCATATTCAACGGTCATAGTTGCAGGTGCGATTTTCGAGGCAGATGTAATTGCATGTTATTGCTAAAATTTCAAGTCCAATGGTTTCATTTTGCATGTTTATTGCTAAAAGTTTCATCTTCGAAATATTGCATATTTATTGGTAAAAGTTGCAAGTTTAATAGTAGAAGTTGCATATTCAACGGTCATAGTTGCAGGTGCGATTTTTGAGGTAGATGCAATTGCATGTTATTGCTAAAATTTCAAGTCCATGGTTTCATTTTGCATGTTTATTGCTAAAAATTTCCTCTTCGAAATATTGCATATTTATTGGTGAAAGTTGCATGTTTAATGGTAGAATTTGCATATTCAACGGTCATAGTTGCAGGTGCGATTTTCGAGGAAGATGCAATTGTATGTTATTGCTAAAATTTTAAGTCCAATGATTTCATTTTTCATGTTTATTGCTAAAAATTTCATCTTCGAAATATTGCATATTTATTGATGAAAGTTGCATATTTGATGGTAGAAGTTGCATATTCAACGGTCATAGTTGCAGGTGTGATTTTCGAGGCAGATGCAATTGCATGTTATTGCTAAAATTTCAAGTCCAATGGTTTCATTTTGCATTTTTATTTCTAAAAACTTCATCTTCGAAATATTGCATATTTATTGGTGAAAGTTGCATTTTTAATGGTAGAAGTTTCATATTTAACGGTCATAGTTGCAGGTGTGATTTTTGAGGCAGATGCAATTGCATTTTATTGCTAAAATTTCAAGTCCAATGGTTTCATTTTGCATGGTTATTGCTAAATGTTTCATCTTCGAAATATTGCATATTTATTGGTGAAAGTTGCATTTTTAATGGTAGAAGTTGCATTTTCAACGGTCATAGTTGCAGATGTGATTTTCGAGGCAGATGAAATTGCATGTTATTGCTAAAATTTCAAGTCCAATGGTTTCATTTTGCATGTTTATTGCTAAATGTTTCATCTTCGAAATATTGTATATTGATTGGTGAAAGTTGCAAGTTTAATGGTAGAAGTTGCATATTCAATGGTCATAATTACATGTGCGATTTTCGAGGTAGATGCAATTGCATGTTATTGCTAAAATTTCAAGTCTAATGGTCTCATGTTGCATGTTTATTGCTAATGGTTTCATCTTCGAAATATTGCATATTTATTGGTGAAAGTTGCAAGTTTAATGGTATACGTTGCATATTCAATTGTCATATTTATGCGCTCTAGCACAATATTGAGTGGTTTTTTCTTTAATTGTTAAAAGTTGCGTTTGTAATGGTCATTATCTAATTTATTGTTTTTGAAGCTTAAAAATTTGTTGCATCTTTTAAGGTTGAAAGTTGCATCTTAATGGTTAAATTGCATATTGGTGGTGAGAAATTGCATGGATTGGTTATATCTAACAATTGCAAATTATTCAATATCATGTTTATTACTTCGATTCGATCTCGATTTCGTGTTTAATGATTATAAATTAATACAAAAAGATGAAACATCACAAATAATGAGCACAAATTATTAATATTGATATCTATTTATATTTTTCGTTAATTACATATGTTAATTTAGCATGTATACGAGTTTTATACTAATTGTTTTCACTTACAATTTTTATTCATTACGATTAGGGGTGGCAATTTTTGGTAAGGATTTCGTTTATTTATTCAATTCAATTCGCTTTAAAGCGAATGTGAGTTTCAAACAATATATTCGTTTAATCAATGAGTCGATTCGTTGAAAGTGTTTATTACAGTTATGGAATATGAATTTAACATCATGATACATTTATTCGTTACTGAATCGTTTTATTATTTTCTTTGACCAATTATTTTTCAGTTACGATTCGAGTAATTATGGCTAATGGTTCGTATGAAAAATAATATTTTTGATATTTTGGTGAGGTATTTTTATAATATATTAATTACATGTGTTATGGTTTAATTTTCATTAATTATATATGTTAATGAGCATTCATATGAGTTGGAAAAAATCGATTCCATATTAAATTAATCAATTTTCTACTTATTTATTTATGTAAATATTAAATTCGGTTATAATTAATAGTATATCGGATATTGACTAAAGTTAATGAGCATGGAGGAGAATTTTTTATAATTTTTTTCTACAATAATTTTTATTTCATAACCCTCATATGAAAGGTATTTATTATGAAAATTAATTTTTATTAATTATTCGTGTATGATTCGTTTTATTATTTCTTTTATCAGTTATTGGTATTTTTCAATTAAGATTCCAGTAATTATGGCTAATTACCTTTGAAAAAATAATATTTTGGATATTAACTAAAGTTAATGAGCATGGAGGAAAATTTTTAATTTTAATTTTTATAAATAACTATTATTTCAAATGAAAGGTAATTAGTATGAAAATGAATTTTTATTACTTACAGAAGATGAGAATTTTTTTCAATTATATTTGTTGTCTTCAATTTTTTAATTTACTTAATTTAATGATCATTTACTTAATTTAAGATGGGTTGCAAAAAAAGGAAATTAGGCCCAAATCCATAGCATGGGCCTCCTATTCTTTTCAACTTACTTCATTACTGGAAACTCAAATTTGCAGTAAAAGATGTAATTGAAGTCCACGTTCTTGGCTGTGCTTCATGAAGGATTTAATTTTCACCAACCACCCCATTATTTCTATTTTCACCTGGATGTTTGGTGGTTCTAGTTTCATCATGAGACAGAATCCAGCAGCACATTTCATCAAGTTTGAGTAAGTTTGTTCATCAACTTTCATCAGTTTTCATCATTGTTTCTATTTTCAACTGGATGTTCGGTGGTTCTGGTTTCATCAGTAAGTACCATCCAGCAGCACATATCATCAACTTTGAGTAAGTTTGTTTATCAGCTTTCATCAACTTGTTCATTCTTTCAGCTTTCATCAACTTGTTCATTGTTTCAGCTTTCATCAGCTTTCATCAACCATAACAACTTGTTCATTGTTTCAGCTGTACTGATGAATTCAACATCAGCTACTGGAACTATTGAAGCTCGGGGTTCGACCTCAATTGAAAGAGTGCAGATGGCGTGTTCATGTAAGCTGCTAGAGTCATCACGTATTCCATGTTCTCATATTTTTCATGTTATGAAATTGGAGCAAATAGTTCGTGTACCACCTACGTTGATTATAGAAAGGTGGACCAAATCCACGAAGAAGTCTGCCAAATATATAATGGATATTGCACCTCCTCACATGGACAAGCATGTTATGGAGGTTTCCAAATTTGGTTCATTGGCAGGAGCATGTAATAATTTATGTTTTGTAGCATCAAAAAATGACCATGCTTACACGGAATCTTTATATGAGATTCAACGGCTGACAAGCAAATTTCAGGAAGAAATTGCGATTGAAGAAGAATTCAATCTGTTGGATAATATGACCCATAGCGTCACTATTTGTACAGATCACGGTGTTGTTGTACAAATTAACTATGTGACAAGGAAATTACACTCTCATCATTTGTGATTAGATCACCATAGATGTATAAATGAAGAGAGGTCCATATGATTAGTTCATGGATTGAGATGATATGAGACAGTATCTGTCCACGAATGATTAATCATTAAATATCCCTAGTCGTAGTATTATCGAGACAGGACATCGACAATGCGGAATAGGCTAGTATTGCACTTGTGCGCGTTGTGAGGGCACAACGGTATAGTTCTCATATATATAAGTATTGGATACTTATGCAAGTGCGATAGAAGGTTGTGTTTCACCGATGGTACGGGAAACAGCTTCGCTCTGGATAGACCCCTCGGAATCCCATTGGTATTATGACTATGTGTCTATGGGAGGCCGAAATCAAGGTAGGTATGTATAGTCTTAACCTGAGACTTACATCGCTAATACTTACGATAATCGATAGACTTTGGTCTTGGTGGTACAAGGCTTTAACCGGTTCTGCGTACACCATTTCTGGGTTTATCAGAGAGTCGTAGTGTATTGGGTGTGATGTCAAGATGGAAGTATCACTTCAGTCATAGTGGAGATGATGTCACGTAGGATACGGTATTAGTGCTCTTAAGTGTTGCGCAACCATCGGGATATTATGACTAGGTCATGCATATCCGATTATAGAGACTAGTTACCAGACATCCGACATGTGCTTCGGACGGGGCAGACAATTATCCAGCCCCAGCCCTAGCACGTGACTATCCGATACTGGGCCGATATACACAATACTTGGTATACTACGCTTGATACAGATCTATATATTCCTGTAAGAATATTTCTGGAGAATTGGGTAGGCATGGAGCTTTGCTAGAAGCCAACCTTGTCTTGTAAATTGGTATAAACGTAGTACGCGATACTTACATGTTCGGATAGTCCGACGACCGTATTTACTGCCAACATATCCGGAGATCTCATGGGTCAGTTCCTGAAGATTCACCGATGACGTACGACTCACACTTTAATTAATCTGGGATTAATTACGGAGATATTTTATCTCGGATAAAATATCGTTAAAGAGAGAGAACGATTAATTTGGAATTAATCGATAAATTAATATATTTGATATATTATAACGAAATTAGATTTCGACGCGGAATTGAAATTAGATTTTATTCGGGCGAACGAATTAATTTAGAATTAATTCGTTAGCGATGTGAATAGTGATTTCGCTATGCATAATCATTTAATTACGACGCAACGAAAATTCGTTAATTTGGAATTAGCGAACCCGAGCCCGAGATTGTTTGCGAGCGCATTCGCATTTCGAATTCGAGTGCGGCACGCAAGTCAAATCAAGCGTCAAATCGCAAGTCACATCAAGCGTCAAATCACATGTCACTTTGAGTGATGTGACATTTATGTGATTGATGTGAGTTGATTTGTGGTGATTGACAAGCATTTAATGCTTTGCTTTTTGAAATTAAAAATGGTAAATGGTTTAATATTTTGGAAAATATAAAATCCTTTACATTTTTTTATTTCCCACTAATTCTTTCTCTCTCTGTTACGGTTTTGGCAATCTTTGGAGCCAAAAACCCATCTTCTTCTCTCTTGGTCTTGGACCGATTTCTTCATCTCTTTCTCTGGTTTGACCGAAAGAAATTGAGAAGCAATGATCTTGTTGCAAGATCTTTGTGCTAGCACACTCTTGGAGGCATCCTAAGGTGATAGGGAAGTGAGTTCCTGAGCTTGGAAGCTTGAAGCTTGGAGCTTCAATGGTGTCCATCAATGGCCGAACCTTGGAGAAGCCGAACCAGTCACCACCGTGCAGCCTCTACCACGCGTAGCTCACTGCCGAGCAAGGGAGAGCAGTTCGTGGTCCATCTTCGTTGCATCTCTACCGATCCATGTGAGTTTTTCCGCACCTCATTTGGTTGTATTCAACTCGTTTTTATGCTTATAAATGATCCTTGGGACTTGATTGAAACTCAACAATGGTATCTTGAGCCATTTGTGCATAAAACGAATTTAGGGTTCTTAGCAAAATTGGGGCTTTTTGATTTAAGCATGATTTTGACAAATTTTTTGTTTAAGAATGCTTGTATATGAATAACTTAGAGTTATATGTAATCAATTTGAAGAAAAATTAATTGGATTGATTTTCCCCAATTTGCTTATTGTTGGCCAAAACTTTAATTTGGGTAAACTTGATTTTGAGCATGTTTAATGAAATTGGATGATTTAGAATGCTTAAAGTATGTTTAATTGAGGATTGATTGGATCAATTTGTTGAAAAAGTGTTTGGAACAATTTTCCCCAAATTGCTTATGTTGGCCGAATTTAGTAAGTGCCCTAATGTCTTGGATTTTGATTTTGTTCATATTGATGACTTGGAAATCATTTAGGGATGTTGAATTTATGTTTAATTTGGTTCAATTGGATTGAATTTGATTTGGACATAATTTTCCCCTTATGGCCGAGACTTTAGCATGTGTTTATTGGGTTCGATTTTGATCAAATTATGTTGGACATGATTAATTGATGATAAGCATGATTAATTGGACAAATTTAGTGTTTTGGAAACTTGATTTGGGTAATTAATAATGCTATACACTTTAGGTAATTTAATTGGGAAATTGGAATTTTTGGAATTAAATTATTGGGCCTTAAAATTGGATTTGGGCTTTTAAAGTTGTTATTGGGTTTATTGGACTTTGTTGTACAAAGTTGGTTTAGGCCAAAATTGTTGGATCCAATTAGGCCCAAAACCGCTTCCAAAATGCCCAAATGCGACTAATGAACCTTTAACGTTTAATTGGGCCTAATGGGCCTAAATTAATTTATGGGCTTATGGGGTAACTCCCGGATTGGATTTTGGTTATTCGGTTTGACCCGAGTTGACCAAAAGTCCAAGCCTTGAAGAAATTAATTAAAAGCCCATCGGACTTTAATTAAATTAATATTGGATATTAATCGGACTTTGAGACCCGTAACGATTAAATTTGGAATTTAAGTCGTAAAGGTTTATTTATAAAGTGTAATATTTAATTTGGAATTAAATAATGAATTAGAATTAAATGCGTATTAAATTGGATTTATTATGTAATTTAATTTAATTCATAGAATTAGTACTTTAAGTACTTATTCGCAAAAACGAGTTTGACTCGAACAAAATCAAATCGTTGTTTGAACATTGGATGATCACTAATTATCAAGATTAATTAATTGGATTAGATTGATTGATAACATGCTTGAGTGAATACATGGTTGTGATGCATGAATAATGTATATCGGATGGATATTAGATGGGTGGGGCAATTTTAGAAATTGTTGTAATAAATTTGATTTGTTAATTGGACCTGCCTGTCCAGCCTTATCACCTCATATTCTTTGTATTCTCTTCTCACCTATTCCCCTCAATGTAAATGAGGTTTCTTTAGAAGTGTAGTGTAACGGGTAGAAGAAATATTTGTGCTAGCGGGAGAGAGAAAATGAGAGATTTGATCTAGGATCAATGTAAAATATCCATCCGCATATCATTATTATTTTCTCATATGCGCTTTATTATGTGTTTAGAATGCATGTTTAAGGGTGTATGATGATGAAACCTTAACAAAGATAATAAATTGGTTGCCAATTTGCACGCGAAAAGCCCTCATCAAATATCATGCGTCTTTTCCTTCCATTGAGTGATTCTTGCTCAAGATCCTAGATTGGCATGGGTTGTTGGCCAAAGTCAAGCCCTTGTCCGTCGAAGATGTGTTTGAATCACGAGGCTTTGTTCCATATTGGTGTCATGTCCAAGTTGTGGTTTGTTGGCCAAAGTCAAGACCACTTCTTGTCCATCGACATTGATTACGAAGCTTCCATGGTCAATGGGTCCGCGCTTGACTGGGATCACTAGATTTTTTGTGCCAAAGCCAAGGCCTAGTTGATTCAGAGGAAAAAGGTTAGGGTATATATTCGATATATAGGCATATATTAGATATATGTTTGGGACTTGGATGTCCACCTACTGGATCTAGGAGTTGGATTGGATCCAATTGATCTTCGAGATCTACCTAGTTAATTATCATACAATTTGTTGGCCAAAGTCAAGATTGTGTGATATTTAACGGGATCCTAGCCCACTAGGAAACACGGTTTCCCGAGTACTCGACAGAGGGTTAGAGGCTCGACGAAAAATAGTGGGAGGCAAGAATTGAATTTGCAATATTCGTTCAATTACTCGCCATACGCGCTCATTCAAATTATTTCGTCGTTAATTAAATGTTAGTTGGACTAATATTTAAATTGTTGTTTTAATAAACAGTTGGACTGTATTATACTTGATTATATATAATTGGATTATATTAATCAATATATTGAATTAATTAATTTCAGTTTACAGTTGATTTTATAATTGGATTATAGTAATCAATGTAATTGAGGTTAATTAATTGGATTATATTTGATTATATAGTTGGACTATTATAATCATTATAATATATATAGTACCACTAATCGTTGATTAAATAGTTGGACTATTGTAATCAAGATAAAATTGAAAAGTTGGATATTTAAAATATAATCTGGGATTAAAATATTTTAAATAATTTAATTTTCAAATTGGGAATAAATAATAGGTTACTTTATTTGATAAAATAACTTATTATACCTTAAGCCCAAAATTAAGCAAAATAAGTAGAGCATAAAATCTTTGGAAGATTTATGTGATGATGACTTTAGTGCTTAATTTAATATACTTGTCATAAATCTAATTTTAGATTTAAGAAGTATTAAAATTGCAATTTATAATTCTTGGAGAATTAATTGACTATTCTAGAGGAGATAAAGTCAAAGTTTGCAATTGGGCATGTAGCACGAGGTGCACATCGTTTCGATATTCTAAAAACCCAAGGCTTGGCCTAAGGTTTCTGAAATATTGAAAAGGATAATTGACATATCCCAAAGTGACTACCATTTGGATATGGCAGACACGAAGGAATTAAAGAAAGGGCAAGGCTCTTACTTTGAAAATGTTTGTCTTAGTTATGTTCACAGCTAGTATTGAAATTAGATTTTAAATACTTAGTGTGGTACATAAAATATATGTATTGATGTTCAGAATCTGCTTTGAGCAGGATACTGACTTCAAGCTGAGATTGCTCTGCGAATCGGAACGGGACGAAAGTCGCTGTTTCGACCGTAGATACCTAAGTTTAGGAACTATCCTTCGGGTGTGTACTTAAATTAGGAACTGTTATAATGTAACTAGTTTGACTAGAGACATTATCTCTATATCAGTGCTTAATCCATTGTGGATAAACCTTTATATTCTAGAACACTAAGTGTTCATTATATAAAGATGATACTGAGATAAACACATTAGATGTGAATAACAGAATTTATATTTTGAATATAATTAAAATCTCAAACATATAAAATGACAAATAAATAGCTCAAATTGATTTGATCAATAGAGACTTATTTGTGGCATTGTTGTCTGGGACACAATTATACAAGACTCGTATATCCACACTTTTGAAGAGTGGGTACAGGACTGATTTGACTATTCAAATAAAGTCTACGAATCTAGTTTGTTAGGTAAAGTACCTAAAACACTGTTTACTTGGTAATATGTAAGTGCCACTGATCTGTTAGCCCTATTCATGGTGAAGTTAGTAGGCCCATATCTAGCTAGGCTAGATGTGAACATGAATATTCGTGACCTTAACGGATGTGGCATCACGTTATGGTTATGTGTTTCTTTTGAAGAACACAAATCAGAAACTTTTAGAGTTTCGACACGAAATAGACAAACAGATCGGCTATAGTATTATACCGTCACGGTAAGACCGTAATGGAAAATACTTAAGCAATAAGTTTCTTATATACTTGAAAGAGTATAGTATTCTTTCAAATGAGGACTCCTCCCGGAACACGTCAAAGTGACGGTGTGTCCGAACGGATTAACCGAATCATGTTAGACATGATAAGGCTAATCATGAGTCGCTCTGAGCTACCATTTCCTTCAACGGATAAGTTTTAACAGTGCAATAACTTATTTAGAATAAGGTTCCATAATAATCTGTTTGACAGATTACATATTAGATATGAACGGGAAAGAAACCGGGTTTCTCATTCCTGATCATTTGGGATGCTAGGCATATGTTTGGATAATACCAAACTAGAACCCAAATTGGATAAGTGTCAATTGTAAGCTATCCTAGGGATACCATAAGTATTGTATTTATACATCTCACCAGAGAACAATTAGATTGTTCTCACCATGCGGTTTTTCCTGAGAGGAATACAGACATGCAGTGGTAAGTGGGAGGATAGTAAAACTCGATGAAAATCGAGTAATACTATTCAAGGCACCTATTCCTAATGGAACATAAATAGTTCATCAATGATGAAACTATTCCATTAATCTTCGAGTACACAAGAACCGCGTAGATCAGAGAGAGTCAGAAAACAACCTGGGGTATGGGTTTCTGATCTCACCTCATAAAGATGTTAATTTTAAGGTATACCAACTGATTACGTATGAGGTAGTGATACAAGGTATCGACTCCCTATTATGACAAAGTGTCATGAGTCCAAAATGGATTCCATGTATATCAAGAAGTTTGGATACTAGTTGATGTACCATAAGGCATTGTGCCTATTGGTACTTTATAAGTCATCAAGGAAGACATACATGGAAGGCAACATACCAACGTACTAAGCTAGGCTTGTAAAGAAAAAGGTAGAGTTATCAACATTGTGTTGATTACGACGAAACCTTTTACATGTTGCCATTGTAAATCCATTTAGATAATGCTTGCTAAAGCTGTGTATTTCATTTATGAAATATGACAGCTTAACGGAAAATCACTTTCCTGAAAAGGAAACCTTTCGGAGGATGTTTATAACATCCTATCGGTTTTGCCGTACCATAACAAGCAAACAAGGTTTGCAGGTTATTCGATCCATGTTTGGATTGAAGCAAGCATAGGTTCTAGGAATTATCTTTTTGATGTAATCATAATGGAGTATGATTTAATTCAAAACGAAATGATTCTTGTGTATATAAGGAGGTTAGTGGGAGAGCACTGATAATTAAATTCCCATAAAGCAATCGGTGAAAGCTTAGCTTTCATAAGAAATTCTCCGTAGAATTCTGGGGAGTAACAACCTTTATTCAAGGAATAAAGATCTACTGGGCTAGATTTGGAGTTGTTAACACTCTCTGAGAAATTGTACATTGAATAATGTACGTAACCTGGTGTCTCATACGCTTTGAGCATATGGAGTCACAATCAGGACAATCCAAGTGATAGTCACTGGATTGAAGTTAAGAACATCTGATAGTATCTTAGAGAACTAAAGATGCTGTCTTAAATTATGAAGTATGAGAACTTGAAGTGACTAGGATCACTGTTGCAAGTTTCCAAACCGGTAAATACTGCGGTACTATAAAGTTTGAATAACGGGACAGTGAGCTGGAAATATTCCGAGCAAGATAACTGTTGCCGAATAAACAACAAATGCGGATTATTGCTGTAGCTGAGGCAGCAATAGAAGCCATTTGGATCGATAATAAATCTAATTAGATTAGATATAGTTCTTTTAGCAGCTGAGCTAGGCGTCAGCACAGGCTAATGAATTAAAGGTCTCATCGACGATCCAGATATATACTTCGATATTCATCTGATTCGTTCGGATCATACATCATGGCGATGTGATGATCGTGTAAATCGCGTCAGACGATAATCATGCAAATCCGCTGACGAAAACTTTTTCTCAGTAATTTGAGAAAACCGTACATAGTTCGGGTGTTAGACACTCGAGTGACTGGCTATGTGCCAAGTGGGAGATTGTTGGATAATATGACCCATAGCGTCACTATTTGTACAGATCACGGTGTTGTTGTACAAATTAACTATGTGACAAGGAAATTGCACTCTCATCATTTGTGATTAGATCACCATAGATGTATAATTGAAGAGAGGTCCATATGATTAGTTCCTAGATTGAGATGATATGAGACAGTATCAGTCCACGAAGGATTAATCATTAAATATCCCTAGTCGTAGTATTATCGAGACAGGACATCGACAATGCGGAATAGGCTAGTATTGCACTTGTGCGCGTTGTGAGGGCACAACGGCATAGTTCTCATATATATAAATATTGGATACTTATGCAAGTGCGATAGGAGGTTGTGTTTCACCGATGGTACGGGAAACAGCTTCGCTCTGGATAGACCCCTCGGAATCCCATTGGTATATGACTATGTGTCTATGGGAGGCCGAAATCAAGGTAGGTGTGTATAGTCTTAATCTGAGACTTACATCGCTAATACTTACGATAATCGATAGACTTTGTTCTTGGTGGTACAGGGCTTTAACCGGTTCTGCGTACACCACTTCTGGGTTTATCAGAGAGTCGTAGTGTATTGGGTGTGATGTCAAGACGGAAGTATCACTTCAGTCATAGTGGAGATGATGTCACGTAGGATACGGTATTAATGCTCTTAAGTGTTGCGCAACCATCGGGATATTATGACTAGGTCATGCATATCCGATTATAGAGACTAGTTACCAGACATCCGACATGTGCTTCGGACGGGGCAGACACTTATCCAGCCCCAGCCCTAGCACGTGACTATCCGATACTGGGCCGATATACACAATACTTGGTATACTACGCTTGATACAGATCTATATATTCCTGTAAGAATATTTCTGGAGAATTGGGTAGGCATGGCGCTTTGCTAGAAGCCAACCTTGTCTTGTAAATCGGTATAAACGTCGTACGCGATACTTAGGTGTTCGGATAGTCCGACGACCGTATTTACTGCCAACATATCCGGAGATCTCATGGGTCGGTTCCTGAAGATTCACCGATGACGTATGACTCGCACTTTAATTAATCTGGGATTAATTTGATGAGAGAGAAAATTAATCTGGGATTAATTACATAGATATTTTATCTCGGATAAAATATCGTTAAAGAGAGAGAATGATTAATTTGGAATTAATCGATAAATTAATATATTCGATATATTATAACGAAATTAGATTTCGACGCGGAATTGAAATTAGATTTTAATTCGGGCGAACGAATTAATTTAGAATTAATTCGTTAGTGACGTGAATAGTGATTTCACTATGCGTAATCATTTAATTACGATGCAACGAAAAATTCGTTAATTTGGAATTAGCGAACCCGAGCCCGAGATTGTTTGCGAGCGCATTCGCATTTCGAATTCGAGTGCGGCACGCAAGTCAAATCAAGCGTCAAATCGCAAGTCACATCAAGCGTCAAATCACATGTCACTTTGAGTGATGTGACATTTGAGTGATTGATGTGAGTTGATTTGTGGTGATTGACAAGCATTTAATGCTTTGCTTTTTGAAATTAAAAATTGGTAAATGGTTTAATATTTTGGAAAATATAAAATCCTTTACATTTTTTTATTTCCCACTAATTCTTTCTCTCTCTGATTTACGGTTTTGGCAATCTTTGGAGCCAAAAACCCATCTTCTTCTCTCTCGGTCTTGGACCGATTTCTTCATCTCTTTCTCTGGTTTGACCGAAAGAAATTGGAGAAGCAATGATCTTGTTGCAAGATCTTTGTGCTAGCACACTCTTGGAGGCATCCTAAGGTGATAGGGAAGTGAGTTCGTGAGCTTGGAAGCTTGAAGCTTGGAGCTTCAATGGTGTCCATCAATGGCCGAACCTTGGAGAAGCCGAACCAGTCACCACCGTGCAGCCCCTACCACGCGCAGCTCACTGCCGAGCAAGGGAGAGCAGTTCGTGGTCCATCTTCGTTGCATCTCTACTGATCCATGTGAGTTTTTCCGCACCTCATTTGGTTGTATTCAACTCATTTTTATGCTTATAAATGATCCTTGGGACTTCATTGAAACTCAACATAATCTTGGTAATGTTATGGGTTGTGATACGAGCATACATGTGAAAACCCTGTCGTAATAAATACAAAAATGATGTGCTAAAAGGTCAACGAATGACGGAGTGACAAGTAGAAAATGTAGCCAATGTCAGCAAACATGGCACAACAAAAGGAATTGTTCTATAAAAATTGTTACAGCTACTGATGCAGGTGGAAGTACTCTGAGTGGGACTAGTGTACCTTCACAAACATATTGGATGCCATCGACACCAGAATGGTCATCAGGTATTAAGAATTAAGTAAATTTCAATGGGGAATAATTGACTATATTTGATTATTTATATTGTGTAGTTTTCTGTTTGTTAGAAAATCTGGTTTGTTCTCAGTATAATTGGTAGGTTAATATTTGTAGGTTTTGCAAGTGATGGTCTAACGTCATCGAGGTATGCAACGCCATCAACTTCAGAAACATTTTCAAGTATTAATATGTGAATGATTTTGCATGTATTAATATGTGAATGATTTTGCAGGTATTAATACAAGTTTATATTTATGATTACCGAAGTGAATTAACATGGAGACATTGTAGGTTTCGGTCGAGAAAGCAATATTTTTGAAACATCTTCACAGTCATGTTACGAAAATGAAACTTGGTGGCCTTATTCTATATAGTCTTTTATTCAATATTTGTATGACATTTTGGATGCTGTAAGAAGAACGAAGTAAGCATAATGGATATTGTAATGGCAGGTTTAGACCTCAAACATTATCAAACATTATGTTCAATTTTCTTTATGGTTATATTTGGTTAATGACTTGTTTAATAGCTAATACATAAGACTGACAAAACAACATAATTGTTATATTATTTATCCACTTATGCAGTTGCAACCACATTTCACAATTCCTATTTACACAAAATCTAGTCAATACCTAATTCAGTTGTTGCAGCCACATTTCTCAATTTCTATTTACACAAAATCCAGTCAATACCTAATTCACTACTTGCAGCCACATTTCAGAATTTCCATTGAAGAACATCAAAATCCAGTCACTACCTAATTCACTAGTTGCAGCCACATTTCAGAATTTCTATTTACAGAAAATCCAGTCACTACCTAATTCACTAGTTGCAGCCACATATCATATTTTCTATTTATACAAAATCCATTCAAGACCTAATTGAGTAGTTTCAGTATATGCAGTGAAAAGTATCAGTTACATTTTCATTAAAACAAATGTCAAGCCTTTCTCCTTAAACGACCTTTCTTTTGACCGCTCTGATACCATTTTGTAGGGGTTTTAGGGGCTAAATCCGGTAACACAGCGGAAACGGTGGAAAATCAAATTTTCCGATTTCAAAAATTTTTCTCGGATTCATTAAATAAACATATTTATTTAATTTCCCAATAATCAAATTATGAAATAAAATTCAATAAATCATATTCATATGAATTTACCGAATTGCCCTTACACTTTGTATCTTGTTCATTTTAGTCCGAAATTGTTCGAAACAATTTTGAATGATTCTAAATCATTACTAAGATGAATTAAACATGTTCAAATCATCAAAACACCAAAAGCAACCAAAATCCCCAAAAATCCTCATTTGGCCGAGAGCACTATTAGGGTGCCAAAGTGTGCATTTTGCACTTCCATGCTTCAATACACATCCAAATGAAATCCAATCAACATGAAACTTTATATGCATCATATAAACATCCAAATACACAACATAAATGAAAAGCCCTAAATTTGGATAAGGTCTTAAACCCTATTTTTTCAATTTCTTCAAATTGAACAAATTAGACCAAATTGGTTAAATCAATTACTTTAATCATCATTCTTCCATCCAATTAAAGTCTCAACACAATTAAATAACTATAGATCAAATATAGGTCATTTAAGAGTGGTTCAACAACTCTAGATTAGCGACAAAGTTTCAAAAACCATAAAAGAACACTTATAACAACACTAGTCACAAGCTTCCATCATCATACATGCTCAACACTTTCACCAAACTTCCATTCATCAAAAAACACAAAGAATAAAGAAAAGAATAAAATGAGAATATCACAAGATGTAGCCTAGATCTTAAGGAACATTTTCCCTTCTAATAGTAGGTTGAAGAAACTTACTAAATCTTAAGTTTTCTTTGATTTTCTCTTTGTTTTTCTTCTTCTTCCTCACAAGCTTCTTTTGTTTCTTTTTAATGGAGTTTGTAAAGTGTATTAGGTTAATTTACCAAAATGAAATGAAAACAATTTATACTTGCCAAGAAATGGCCTTGGCCGAAAATGGTAAAGGCAAATACAACAAAATTAATTTCAATTTCATTTGGTTTTAATTTGATCAACTTGTTAAAATATCTAATAAACACTTTATAGATATTTTAATTAAGTCAACAAAGGCAACTTAGCCATTTAATCAAATATCTAAATCTTAAGATATTTATATTTTAACTAATTTAATCATTTAACAATTAAATAATTAATTAATTAATGAAATACAAATATATTAAATATATGTACTATATTTACATTAAATATTAAATACATATATACATTTATGATATTAGTCAAATATCTCAATTTGACAATTAATTAATGTGTATTTAAATTAATCAAGTATTAAATGTAAATACACAATAATTAAGGAAATGACCATCGGGTCCCTTTAACATGTATTTTGCGTTTAACCTTTAAACGAATTTATAAATAATCAATATTATTTATAAATGTTGCTCTAGTGCTCTACGAGTATATTTCGTTATTGAGACTCTCTAGATTCAGGTATATCCGTCACGAAATCCAATTTCTTGTCCACAATTTATCCACCCGTAAATTATGACGATCACGGATAAACTCGCTGAATCATACAGGTCGAGGTCATGGAAAATGTATAATTCCTCCGTCACAGGTATCCGGATATATCCCAGAGATATAGATGTAAACGTCAAATCTCTATGGGGATTATCCAGTTGACTATTCTATTAGCAATCTCAAAAAGAATGTTTAGAACTAGTTTCTAAACTGTACCACGGGCCCATGGTTTTATATGATTTCTAATCATGTGGACTACATATGCTCTGATACACAGAACTGACGGATCCTATCTTGACACACATAGGACACCCTGAGGATCTATCTACACCCAACGAACAGGCGGAGGTCTGATCTAAATAGATCGGTGACGTGACTGTCATCTAAGTGTAGAAGATGTCTCATGTGCCCACAATGGCATCTCAAGTCTAAGAATCACAAGTGATACTCAACCCGGGAAGATACTTATTGACGTTGGTGTACCATCCATTAAGAATATTCGGTGAGTCGTTCAGTGTTTATCCACTATAAACACCCACACATCTATACTAGTCTCCAAGACTGATGGTTCATTGAGAAACCATTGGAATCATATATTCCAGTATACGACATGTACCGGTCTCAACGGGTTTACTATACTGACCAAATAGAGTAAACCTTGACCAGGAACTGTCTGAGAATGACAACGTCATGATACTACTCAATGTCAGTTGCGACGCTTTTGCAACAGTGCCATGACTAATCATTCTAAGGTCATTACGTCTTTACCATATTAAAAGATACATTATATTATAGAAACTGCATATATTATTTATAATAATAATGTTTTACAGAAGTATTCATAAAGAAATACAACCGGAAATTGGCGCTCTGAGCAACAACCCCAACAATTCTAACTGACAATTTCGTAGGTTTCGATCTGGGTGTTTGCAGTGAAATCAGCTGCTGTTGATTATTATATTCTCCCATTGCTAAATTTAAGACCTCGTCACGGTTGTCATTGAATGGAGAGTCATAAGTTACAGTGCTACTGTCACTCTAGCTTCCTGGGAGTCATGCTGGTCCAATTGATATAAAATAAGTTAAGGAAACGAGTCAGTATATGTACCATCCAAAAAAAGTTAATATGTGTATTCACATATAAATAATTGTGCAGCAAAAGAAAATGAAATACTATTGATACATTTACAAAATCAAATGCTGATTATACATTAAAGAGCCCAAAAGATGTTAGGTGAGGTGAGGAAATTTGTCTCCCTAAATTTTACACTAACTGCTAAAGTTTGGATTCGTTTTTTCCACTTTATAGATGAAATATCCCAACTGTGTAAGATCAAGTAACAAGAATATATAATGTGAACTCATAACTATATCTAGCACCCAAGAATAGTTAGTTGAACGTAATAATCTCATCACGTACCAGATAAATTGTGTTTGTGGCAAAAACTCGGAGTGTCCATAAATTTAATAACATAAATCCTGAAATCATACCCGTTGGGTTGGGTTGGAACTCTTATACCATTGCACACTTGGAAAGACAGGAAGCTCCAAGGTTCTGGGAATGTGTTCAGTATATAACTGCAGTGGATAACATCCAGCGCTTGCAACTAAATGAGAAAATAAACTGGTTATAATAAAAAATTCTGCATAATAGATATACAACAAAATAATGAAATAAATAATAAATAAAAAAAAAGTGAGATGGAATTACAATAATATTCATACCTCATCCTTTAGAAGAGTGGAGCATGGTTGATGGTTGGTCATTGATTCATTAAATGTTGCTGCAAGCTTCTGCTTCAACTTGAAGGAGTCGTCAAGAGAGAACGAACTAATGGTAGTTGGTTTTTTATCACGGGCATTACATCCTTAGCATCGACTGGTTGTTCAGCTTCAAAGATAGGGACCGACGTCGGTTCATCAGTCGGACGCGCTTGTTCTTCACAAACATGGGAATTTATCTCTAACAAATATTCTTCTAATTTATCAATCTTTTTTGTCAATTGGTCCACTTTATTTTCTATCAATTTCATGCCTTGCAAGGTTTTTTTGGCATGTTCTCCTATAGTTTCCTAAATTCTTTGTAGGCTTGTCATAACTGGATAGAAATCTTTCGCACGTACAAAACTGTCTTGGTGGCCACTATCCTTCCTCATGGGAACCTATTTAAAATTTAAAAATAATAAGTAATTTGTTAATGATAACATGAAGCATACCATAAAAGGAAATTATTAACTTAATTTAATACCGCATTGCTCCCGAAACCACCAAATTGTTTCTCCCATTGAACAAATTTTTTCTCCTTCCGTGGCAGTCCACTGCATGATAGGCCAACCATTTTTCGGTGAAGAGAGCTAGTAAGTAGAATACGACATATAGAAAATATACCGAAATAAATAAATGTCATAATCATAAACATGGACTGCATGGTGGTAGCACAAACATGATGAAATTAAAAAGATCAAATGTTATTCATTTCATACCATTAAAAATAAAACACATCCTCTAATTGAAGAAGTTTTGTTTTCATTGACCTTCTTCACTCTATTCCATAAAAACTGTAAACACCATGTTGCTCAATTTTTAAATCTAATGGAGCTGACATATTTCAATGCATGCAGGTAATATGGGTTGATGTACGCGGCATGAGTAGGACATAGGATAGTACTGATAGCAAACAAACAAAAAAGAATAGAGAAATCATCATCTGCAGTGGTAATACCGCATAGTCTCTCAATCACAATTGCTATTGGGATCCCTTTCTTACTAGTACAATACCGGGCTCTTAACTCAGCTATGTCCTTGTCGTCCTCGTAAGTCTCAAAGTTCGAACCCTCATCCTCAATACCCATAATTGCAGTAAAAGTATAAACACTCATACTGTATTCAGATCCATTAAGTGTTATTATCCCTCTCTCCACGTCACATTGTTTAACCAACCATCTACATAACTCTTGTCGCACTCTCCCACAGCTGAGACCCAAGAGGCTTCCAAATCCAAGCTCTCTTACAGCTTCTTCTTGTTCAACACTAAATGTGGAAACCATTTTCGAGAATCGAGTGACACTGCATCTTGATATTCCTCTATAATTATAGTCTTTCTCTTCTACCTTATCCACTGGATCGCGTAATAATCCATGAGGCCACTTTTCGTGGTTGACAGATTCCTTATTATATTTGTTCAAAAAAGCAACTTTCTGTTCCAAGTGTAGGGGTTTTTTTTTAGGGGGTGAATCCAGTAACGCAGCGGAAGCGGTGAAAATCCGATTTTCAGATTTCAAAACTTTTTCTTGGATTAATTAAATAAACATATTTATTTAATATTCCAATAATCAAATTATGAAATAAAATTCAAATGAATCATATTCAAGTGAATTTACCAAATTACCCTTATATGGTATTTTGTCCATTTTAGTCCGAAATTGATCTAATCAATTTTGAATGATTCTAAATCATTTCCAAGATGAACTTATGATGTTCAAAACATCAAAACACCAAAATAATCAAAATCCCCAATTTTTAATTCTTGGCCGAGAGCCTCACTAATGTCCCATTTGGTGCACTTTGTCATTTCATGCTTCAAAACACATCGAGATGTAATCCAATGAACATGAAACTTTATATGAATCATATACACATACAAATACACAACATATATGAAAAGCCCCAAATTTGGAATTGGTCATGAATCCTAATTTTACAATTTCCACAAATTGGACAAATTAGACCAAATACATTAAATCAATTACTTCAATCATCATTCTTCCATCCAATCCAAGTCTCAACACAATGAAACAACTCAAGATCAAATCTAGGTCATTAAGAGTGGGTCAATAACTCTAGATTAGCAACATGGTTTCAAAAACCTTAAAAGAAAGTTTACAACTACAATAGTCACAACCTTCCTTCACCATACATGCTCAACACTTCTATCAAACTTCCATCAACAAAAACACAAAGAAATAAAGAAAGAAATAATCTAAGAACATCACATGTTGAAGCCTAGAACCTAAGGAACAATTTCCTCTCTAATAGCAAGTTTGAAAAACTTACTAAATTCCAAGCTATCTTTAATCTTTCTTTCTTTCTCAAGCTTTCTTAAAGTCTCTTCAATGGAGTTTCCTTTTGTTTAAAGTGTATTAGGTTAAGTGTAAAGTGAAATGAAAATCAATATATACTTGCACCAAATGTGCCTTGGCCGAATTTCACCTTAGCAAATACAAGTAATGTAATTTCAATTTCATTTCAAATTAATGTTATCAACTTGCATAAATATCTTAATACAACTTTATTAGATATTTATTTAAGTCAACAAAAGCAACTAACATCATTTAATTAATATATCCTAATGTAAGATATTTATATTTTAATTAATTTAATCATTTAACAATTAAATAAATAAATAATTAATTAATCAAATACAAATATATTAAATATATTTATAATATTTACATTAAATATTAAAAACATATATTCATTTAGGATATAAGTCAAATAACTCATTTTGACTATTAATTAATGTGTATTTAAATTAATCAAATATTAAATGTAAATACACAATAATTAGGCAAATGACTATCTAGTCCCTTTAGCATGTATCTTGCGTTTAACCTTTAAACGACTTTATAAATAATCAATATTATTTATTAATGTTGCTCTAGTGCTCTACGAGTATGTTTCATTATTGAGACTCTCTAGATTCAGGTATATCCGTCACGAAATCAAATTCGTGTCCATAATCTATCCACCCGTAGATTATGACGATCACGGATAATCTCGCTGAACCATACAGGTCGAGGTCATGGCAAATGTATAATTCCTCCGTCACAGGTATCCGGATAAATCCCAGAGATATAGATGTAAACGTCAAATCTCTATCGGGATTATCCAGTCGACTATTCTATTAGCAATCTCAAAAAGAATGTTTGGAACTAGCTTCTAAACTTTACCACGGGCCCATGGTTTTATCTGGTTGCTAATCATATGGACTACCTATGCTCTGATACACAGAACTGACGGATCCTATCTTGATACACATAGGACACCCTGAGGATCTGTCTACACCCAACGAACAGGCGGAGGTCTGATCTAAATAGATCGGTGACGTGACTGCCGTCTAAGTGTAGAAGATGTCTCATGTGCCCACAATGGCATCTCAAGTCTAAGAATCACAAGTGCTACTCAACCTATGAAGATTCTTATTGACGCTGGTGTATCATCCATTAAGAATCTTCGGTGAGTCGTTCAGTGTTTATCCGCTATAAACACCTACACGTCTATACTAGTCTTCAAGACTTGTGGTTCATTGAGAAACCATTGGAATCATATATTCCAGTATACGACATGTACCAGTCTCAACGGGTTTACTATACTGACCAAGTAGTGTAAACCTTGACCAGGAACTGTCTGAGAATGACAACGTCATGATACTTCTCAATGTCCGTTGCGACGCTTTTGCAACTGTATCATGACTAATCATTCTAGGGTCATTACGTCTTTACCATATAGAAAGATAGATTATATTATAGAAACTGCATATATTATTAATAATAATAATGTTTTACATAAGTATTTAACAGAAATACAACCGGGAATTGGCGCTCTGAGCACCAACCCCAACACCAAGGTCATTTTCTTCCAATTCGTTCCTATGTCACCTTTTATCTATAACCAAATAATATAGTCAAATCAAAAAATATAAATAAGGTTAATAAATCAAACTATAAAGTTAAATAACAAAGAAAAGTTAAATAGTAGATTGCATACCTCTTTGGTCACTTTAAGACCTTCTTCTTTCAGCCGCTTTGCTTCAGACTTGCTGTCGAGACAAGTCGAATTAATTTTGTATGTACATCATCAAATAAAATTATTTAACTATTGACACTATTTGGTTAACTAGTAACTTACTAATAATAGCACCATGTGTGTTTGCCCGGACCATGAGTTGTTCATTCGTTTCAATCCTCTTTTGTTTAGCCATGATGTTTACAACCAAGGACAAAGATGATGGACTACGAATACATCAACAATGATAAGTAAATTAATATAAAGTTGGAAAAAAGCTTGACAACCACGAAGATCAAAGGTTAATTTAATTTGAATATAAGATCTTTTATATCTTCTATTGGAATCATGAAGATCAAAGGTTAGGTTAGGTTAGAATATAAGTGATTTAACTTAAATTAACAAAACTTACAGATTACACTAAAGCCAAAATTTAATTAAGCCAAGATTATTCATGCATAACATGATCACCACATTCATACACACACACATATAAATATATTTAACTAATCCAATGCATGTTCCCAAACTTATTGATATTTACGCAATCGACGACCACTTAGCAATGAAACCTCCAATATGAAAGTCCACAGCTGCTTCTTTACCGCATATGGTTTATTTTCTCTTCCTTTGCAGTTCATTGAAAAAAATTTCCATGTGGGGCAATGCATACCATAGAACAAAAAAAGCATTCAAGATTGCGAGCACTAAAAGCCTGATGCTCCAATGATATGGACAGTACAATATTTCATAAAAACGGAATACCAAGCGTGTACACATTACAATGTTTCATAAAAACATAATACCAAGCGGAATATTTCATAAAGAAAGAAACATAACCATCAATGGCAAAGTTTAGTAAAGTATGTTAGAAATCACTAATTAAAATTCCATGCATAATACATTACAATGTTTCTAGCAATTTCAGTTAAAAAAAGGCAGACATAAGCCATTTCAATTTAAATTAACCTGCTTCACATCATGTACTTAAAACCCCAAATTTAAAAAGAAGAAATCGATAAAAAATTATAAATATGATAAATATTTGGTTCATAATTTATCTTCAGAGCCTTACAATAATTCCGCATTCAATCCTCCAATCCTTCTACTCAAAACCGACTTCAATCCTCCAATCCTTCTACTGAAAAACCCAAATCCGAATGTGAGTTTTCTGCATTCAAATAAAAAAGGAGCATATTTAGCCAAAAACCTAACAATCCATGAACAAGAAACCAAATTTAAGTAGACCCAGAACAGAGAATCAAGAGATACATGACTCATATCTTTATTCTCTTTACTTTTCCTCTGTTTTCTCACCAACCAAACACTACAAAACTTCTACATACCATTATCATAATAACCCTTGTCCAAAAATCCCCCAAACATGGGGTTTCAATAACCAACAACCAGAAATCCCCAAAAACCCATTTACAAAATGAAAAGCCACAAACAACGCCCAAAACCAAATCAAAATCCTAACAATCCATGAACAAGAAACCAAATTTAAGTAGACTCGGAACAGAGAATCAAGAGATACAGTGGAATGCTTTGAAGGAACCTGTAAATCAAGTTCTGGCATCACATAAAAATATAGAATCAGCGATGGAGAAGCAGGCGTCGGCGTCGGTGATTTTAGGGCACAAATTTCCCTTCTTCTGTGAGACCGAGAGATCGTGAGAGTGAGAGTTGAGTGGAATTGATGACACAATTTTGGCTTTGTGAGACAAAGGGATAGTTCGTGAGAGATGGGGGGGATTTGTGAGAGAGGGAGATGAACAGGGAGAGACGAGAGGGAGATGAACATGGAGGGATTTGAGAGAGAGGAGGGATTTGAGAGAGATGAGAGAGATGAGGGCTTTTTTTACTTTTATTTACCGGTTTTCCCGGTTTTTTTTTATTTTATTTTTTTTTTTCCACACACTGTTCGATCACTTGACAGTGATCCAACAGTGGGGGTACCCAGAGGTATGTCATACCCCTGGGTACCACATATGCACCCTAGAAACAACCACCTTCATTGGCTTTTGTCAGGGTTCAAACTTCAAAGGTCTATTTAAGTACTGGCAAGCAACCCAAATGGAGATAAACCGAGAAAAACAAGTTTTCTGCCTCATTTTTCTTCAAAATTCTGATAGAGAAAATTAGCATCAAGCAGCACAATAATAACTTAATAATTGTGATTGAAAATTAGCTTACTTGGGATTGCTTGCTTGTTTCAAGTTCCCAATTATCAGTCCCTTTCAGGTTATAGTTTTCTTGCATTTTGTTGGGATTACCTAAATTACCACCACATATGTCTCAGATTTATCAGAAGTATGACAGTGGGTAGAATTAAAAATACTTTAAGGTGTGAAAACACTATCTTTAAAGTATTAAGTGCCCTACTATTTTGCTATAGGGTTAAGACAATATACCTTCACAATACAACAAAGTCTTGAAATCTAAGAACATCAAACTTCTAAGAATTTTGTAGAATTTCTGGAATCCGTTTATTTAAAAAAAAAAAAAAAAAAAAAAAAAAAAAAAAAAGGGAAATTAAGTGATGGATTAATGAACGTAAATTTTATATATATATATATCTATATATATAAGCATTAATCCTGACAATTGAAATTGAAAAGACACATGTTCAAACCAACCAATACGTCTGAAACTTTAATTAAAATTTCGAAAAATAAATATATTATTATATAATATTTTGAAATGAATTAATATATAAATAAATATATAATAATTCATCATACACTTATATATATAAATATATATAATTCATCACATTTATATATATTTTAACCCAAATCTTTTTGTTTCCTCCAAATATCTTTATTTTCCCTCCAACTTCTCTCAAATCAATTGATTTGTTGTGTCCCACAATATAAGGTGTAATAATTCCTATTATTTTAACACTGTGGGTTTGCTCTTTGTCAATTTTCCTAATACTACAAGCTAAATATAACAATCCGCCACTTAATTTCTAATATTAGGTTAAACTATATTCCATGCCTAAAAAGAAAGTATCTTTCGATTTAAACCACTCCTTAGTGTCAGCATTTCAAAATTCTATAAAATCGTAATGGCAAGTAGCTTAAATCAAGATTTTATTAAATGGAATCTGTAACATCCCCAATCAGGGAGATGCTACCGGCAAGGAATAGACTGTATCATCCCCCTGAACATTCATCATCAAAATATACTTTGAAAGTAAACTTGGTTAATGACCTAAATGCGGAAACGTAAGTCTGATATTTAAAAACCATATAATGGAAAAATCAATTTAAGGAAAGAGTGTCCACTATCGTTAAAATCAAAACACATCATTATAAGCAAAAATCCACTTTTATCGGAAACTTGTAATTTCTATCGGTTCGATCCAACTCATTCTGTTTTCACTCGAATTCTACCAAATGCACATATCCAATATACTTGTGCTCAAACAATTCAATTTATATCAATACATTACTCTACGAAGCTACTGAAAACATTTGAATATTTAACGATAAACTTGAAATTTACGAGTTTTTATCGGGAGGTCTTATCGAGATTTCGAGGGAATATACGGACTCCAAACGATCTCACGAACACGCTAGAATAGATGAAATTCTGATCGAAGCTACTGTTCACCATGAGTCACTATTCATCTGAATCTTTCTCTCTCGTTTCGCGTGCAACCGTGCACGGAACAGAAACTCTGCCACCGCCTACTTGTAAAACTCTCCGAGAGCTTCGATTTGGCGAGTGGCTTGGGCTGTGAAATGAAGCGACGAGCCGGGATCGGAAAATCCAAACTCGTGCCATTTTCTCCTATCTTTCGCCGTTTTTCGGCGCCTCAGCCTCGTCGCCGGCCACCATCGGATGTGCAGTGGCCGGCTGGCCGCCAGCGCAACCAGAAACCAGTAGTTTCAATGTTGGGGGTGGGGGGCCGACTTGAGAGTTTTGGGAAGTTATGCCATTTTGGCAATTTCCAGAAACTTTCAGGTATATATAGAAAATTTCTGAAATTTTCAACTTGACTCCTGCGAATTTGCAATCAGGCCCCTATCATGAGGTTTCCTCAGAAATTCATATTTTTGAAGTCTTTATGATACAATTTCAAAACTTGTTCAACACAAAAGTTGTTAGTCTCGGAAAAACGAGTGTAAAGATTCAAGAATCAACTCAATCGGAGTTCGTTTGCAATGTTTATAGTCGAAACAAGAAACGTTTATGCATATAATGATATAATATGAATCGCGTAACCAGTTCTCGAACCACGCATTTCCAACGAGACGAAACTTCACTTAAAAATATTTCAATCTATTTTCCAACACATAAATTCCTATTCGGGATATTACAAAACATACCCTCATTGTATCAAAGAATTACTCATTTTAAAGATGCCCTTGGGGAGACACATATCATAAATTATTAAAATTTCAGAAGAGCTAATTAAAAATATTTAACTTATAAATTTATATAACCTTATCATGTGTTAAGCAATGATAGACTTAATTATTCATCATTAAAGAGCTAATTTTCATAATATTTACCGATAAAATAACATGCAAAGTTCCACTAAGATATAATGGATCTCAAATCTAAATGATCTAATCGATGAGTTGGCACATAAAGAGCATAGGAAAATTAGCAAAACCCACTGATATTTGGTGAAATTAAACGAAACATTCCTAATATTTTAAAAATATGGGAGTTTTGCAATAAATATTTTGCTTCTTAATGTAAAACATATTTATGGATGACAATCAACCTATCATGTACCTGTCTCGTCCCGTTAAATCTCATCTCAATTATGATTCTAGACGAAAAATAATCTAAAGTCTCGTTTTTTAAATCGGGATAAAAAATCGTCCCGAATCCTTAACCGAATGGTTAGATATCCCGAATCTTAAACTGGATTTTGAATTTTTAAACTAAAATTCTGGATTGTTAAGCATAAAAAATGATTTTACTTAATTTTAAAATATGAAAGAATTTCACTTAATTTAAGAGGTTTCACTCATTTTCCCATATAGTACATCCAAAACGTTCCTCATTAAATTCAATCATATTGGAGTTTGCGTATATGGACCATACCAATCGACTCAAAACCTGAAAATGGAATTTAACTTGAAGAAGGCACAACACAAAACAGTCACCGGAAGAATGGATTCAAAAAAGATTACCCAAATTGAGATTTTGGACCTTGAAGATGATAATAAAGTCGTCTTCACACCGACTTTACAAAAGGGAACCACAAAGAAAACTGCAATTTCAGTTGAGCAATACAATGAAGAAAGAGACCTCCAATTGGCTATCATGGCTTCTCTCGGTCACCCTCAAAACTTCATTAATCTAGAAGACGACAACATGCATGTACTAAACTTTGTGCCCAAGAACACTCCATTGGGTAAAAGAAAAAAACCCTTTTCAATTCATTCAATAACTGAAAATGGGCAGTCTTCAAATTCCAAACACAAAGACCCTTCTTTTGTTTGTGAGATTTGCGTGGAACCCAAGTTACCAAATGAGTCTTTTAGCATCAAGGGTTGCTCTCATATGTACTGTACTGACTGCATGATCAAATACGTGGCCTCAAAGTTGCAAGAAAGCATTACATCAATCCGCTGCCCTGCGGCTGATTGCAGAGGCGTGTTAGAGCCACAGTATTTTCGCAATATACTCCCACAAGAAGTGTTTGATAGATGGGGCAATGCTTTGTGTGAGGCTTTGATTCTTGGGGCTCAAAAATTTTACTGTCCGTTCAAAGATTGCTCTGCCCTTTTGATTAATGATGATGATGGAGGAGGAGAGGCTGCTATAAGGGAATCAGAATGCCCTTATTGTAATAGATTGTTTTGTGCACAATGTAAGGTCGCTTGGCATGCAGGGATTGGGTGTGAAGATTTTCAAAAATTGAATAAGAATGAGAGAGAGCCTGAGGATATTATGTTGATGAATCTAGCAAAGAACAAGAGATGGAGAAGGTGTCAAATTTGTAAGTATTATATTGAGAAGAGAGGAGGTTGCGGGCACGTGAGATGCAGGTCAGTTTTTCATTACCCACTTCTTTTCATACTGTTAAATGGAAGCTGTATTTGTGAAAAAATAAATAAATAAAAATCCCACATGGAATGTAAGTCGGTTAATTAAATAATATTTTTGACTAGTCCCAACTTGGGACCAATGTGATTATAGTTTTGAGTGTATTTTTAGACGAGACAAGTTTCCGTTCAGAATGATCATTTTTCATGATGTTCTCAATTTACTTGTCACTTAATAATTCTGAAAGTTGTCTCGTTTTCTTTTGGATAATTTATTGATTTATATAATAATATATATCTTGATTAATTTATAGATATTTAACTATGATAGTAGTTATGATTTAGAAGTGAAGGTGGCTTAGACATTTTGTTGTTCATTGAATCTAGCATGCACGTCTTGCTGTTGCAATGTGATTCGACTTAATTAGAAAACTTTTAAGCTCAAAATTGTGGGCAATTTATGTGCTGTGGCAAGTGCTGATGATCACTTCTCTTTGGTTTATTTGTTCTGCTTCCATTAATCAACCGCAGGTGTGGATTTGAATTCCGTGATTACAT